>BGPR01034471.1:0-14112 GCA_013235015.1 Araneus ventricosus
CTATCGACGCATGGTTCAGTTACGTATTGCTCTTCTTGTTCGTGATTGCGTTGCGTGATTCCCCGCAGTGCGGATTAGGGTCGCTTCTTGTGTGGCTCTCGCGTGCGTGACTTGCTCGCTTGTCAGCTCTGAATAAACGGGGAATTTATTATTATTTTGTCTTCTGCTATCGCTTCGCCAAAATCAAAACTATATTCAGATATGATTCTTGGATCTTCTTCAAAGCGTCTCTTTTTGAATAAACTAATAATTTGAACCATCGCTGGTAAGAACCTTGGTTTTCCTTCATTTAAACAAGCCAAGTCATACATGCGAGGAGCCAATAAGAAGCTCATTCTCTACTATGTAGGTTTATTAAATATGCGTCGTTTTAATGGTCGATATATGTGGCATGATAAATGTAGCATATTGAAGCTAGTTAACATTCTGTAGATATGGAAGGATTGAAAGAATTTTAAGGGTGGTGATAAATTGGACCATTTCAATAATTAATTTTTAAAAATCAATAATGTTGCAACAAGTTTTTTAAAAATGAGAGCGCAGTAGTTTTAAAAGTTTTTTTTCAGATGGGTAACGCGACGTTACAGCGGTTGTAAATTAAGATCGCGATTTTTGAGAGCCTTTATCGTATTAAAACTAGAGAAAAAGACATTTCTTTGTAGAGTTTACGCTCTTTAATTTATTAAATCAATTACAATGGGAAAACTGAATAGTTTCGAAATTCAAGAAAACTAAGAGAACCAGAAAACGCGCATCGGCTTCTGCTTTGATCAATGACCCATTCTTAATATAAATCTCTCCTTTGTAACTTTAGCAGAACATAATGGCACCCTCTCAGAAAAACTTTTGTTGCTCTCTCATTTTGACAACGCAGACTGTAACAATAGTTTTTTTTTATTGGTTGTTACGAAATATTCAAATAATTTATGACGACCCATTACAGCGATCCAACTTCGCTTAAGAGCTACGCCTCGAAAACGACAATTTAGAGATATGACAACAATGCGAAATCGATGTTCTTTTTTTGCGGCCCCAAAAAGACTCTGTAAACTTGTTTAGTAGTAATACTACTCATAATTCATCAGTTGGTCATTCAAAAGTAATGCAGTTAAATTCAGAAAAAAATTAGAAAATTATTCTTTAGTGATATTCATTTTAAAATTTCAATTTATTAAGTTTAATTGGCAAGTATATAAGAGTCTTATTGAAAGCAACGGTAAATTCTTTTATAACTAAAAAAAAGTCTGTTAATTTCAAGTTAAAATTTACAAAAGCAGAAAATATCCCAAAAGTGGACTCATTCATTAAACTAGGTGACAGTGTACTATTTCTTGCAGGTTTGCCAGATCCAAAATAATGAAATGGGCCAACTCGTCTTAAAATAAGACAAAAAGATTAGGTATTTAACTCATTTACTATATAGAAAAATAGGCTGTCTTCATGAAAGGCAATTCCCACGATGACATATGTTCAATGGTCTATTATTCATCATCGAGACAGAGAATTTAGAGCGTCCTTGTTCTATTCGGAAGCTAGCTGACTTGTGGCTGTATTATATGTCATTTGGAGTTATTATGTATCGTTTGGATACCAATTTGTTAAAATAATAGAATGGTTGGTGGGGTGCTCTGAGTCATTGGCACGATAAGGCCAAAGTGCCAAAAAATGAATTTGCATTATTGATTGTGACGGTTCAGGACTACCGCTCTTGGACGTTTACACCCGGATGAGTTGATGGACAGGAGTCCTTATGAGCGCATTCCCGGAGTTCTTTGTTTGGTCACGCTCGGTAAAATGTAAACATCACCCTTCCATTCTTTCCACCTTCTCTCCCTATTTTGATGAAAAGCGCTCGCATGCATAAAGCGCAGAGGTTTCCGAATCCGTTGTAATCAATAAACGTGTGAAGCCTGCATTTCTAATGATATCTTCGTATTTACTCTCAAACTTCATTTTCGAGTTGTGCTGGCATTGCGACTTAGGAAGAACTTAATTTTGAAATACTGTACCAATTTTCTACCAGTTTTACTAAAGAATGTGCACTCTACTCAGTGTTTGTACATTTTCCCTTCATTCTTGCCATCACTTCTATATTCGTGATCGTGGTTTTTTGTGAGGCTATCAGGCAGCAATTTACTCCCAAAATAGGTACCGTGACAAGGAAACTATATAATCAATAAATGAGCTCAATGAAACTCATTCTTTATTACTAAGTTGAAAAAGCTAAATGGTTGCTTTAAATAAGTATTATTGAAATTTAAACTGTTTACGTTTATTATAAACTTTTGAATCTACAACGGTTTCGAGGGTGGTTGGAACAAAATTTTTTAAATGTTGCGTTGTCAGAGAACTTGGTATATTTGGAGCTTCGTAGTTGAGCAGTGGTGCACGAAAGTTTCTATTTGCACTTTGGTTATCTGTGACCTCAATTGAGACTTTCAAAGCATCATTCATTATTAAAAGGGGATTCCACTGTGTTAAAATCTGCCATGCGATGAAAACAGTTTTCATTGAATCTGTAATAATTTGGTTTATCGTAAGGATATTTAGGGTCGTGCTGTAACTGACAACATGTAATATTTCGAAACGTTGTTCAATTTCGTGCTTTGTGTTCTAAATATTCCTGGGGATGAGAATAGGGATATGAACAATGGACAGATTTTCCATTTTCCCTTTCATGACTGGAACTGGACTCATCCAGGTTGTTCGGCTGTTTTCATGTGTTCCTAGAACTCCCGAAAGGAATGGAGATGGGATGGGCAAAGTTGTTCAGCTGTTTCATTGTATTCTAGAACTTCTGAAAAGAGGAATGGAATGGGTTAATTAAATGAATGGGCCGTTGTTCATTTTCGCTGTATTCTAGAACTTCAGAGACCCTAAAATAAGGATGGGCAATCTAATAAATAGAAAAGATTTTTCATTTTCGCTGTGTCTAGAATATGAAGTCCAATAAAAAAAAAAGGATAGGTGATGAATAGAGAAAGTTGTTTGTTTAGCCACACTACTGTATGTTCTAGAGTTCTAGGAAATAAAGGTCAAATAAAATTTGTTCATTTCAATTTCAACTGTGTTCTAGAACTTCTGAGATGAAAATAAGGGATGGGTAATGAATAGACAAAAAAAAAAAGGTTGTACATTTTCTGTGATGAGACTTCCACTAAAGGAAATGAAAATAAAGTGTTCATGTAATAATACTATCTTTGGAAAATAAGCCTCAAAAGATCTCAGAAAACGGTAGTGTTCCCATTTTTCGTCTGCTGTATAATCGTCACAAATTCAATAATTCGACACTTCCTTTATTTTCCATGGGATGGTGGGGAGCGTATAAGGGAAAACAAGTCGATGCCTGTGACCGACCTTCCCATAATAAGCCATTTACTCAAATTTTGCTAATATTGTATTTCGTCCTTAAACCATATATCTGAATTTTTTGAAACTTCAAGAGGAAGGATAAACTATTGCTTTTCGCAATAATAACGATGCTGATATGTTTTCTACATTTTTTTTTTAAAAGGAGCATACAGTGTATGTTGATATATTGCAAAATTCAGAAATATTAATTATTGGTTGAAAGCTTTAGTGTCTCATGAAAATTTAAAGATAGGTGGTGTTATGATTAACGACGATATATGATTTAGTTTTCTATATAATTTTGCTGTAAACTATATTTTGTTTTTTTAAAATGACTCCCACCTAATCTGGCACGTCATACTAAATTTAATCCATTGGATATATGAATGTCTCTTGAATTTCACGAGGTTAGTTACTTCCATAAAATATCAACTGCTGGCGAGGTCACTATTTGTGATGTAAAATGACATGTATGGCATTCTAAAATTTCTAGTAACTTGTAGTCATTTCAGTTTCTATTACTTTAATATTTTAGAAATTATTTTTACACTTTAAAATAATATATCACTTGGTTGGTGAGTATTTTCTATTTTATTTTGTTTTACCAAACGTGCAGAGGTTTGTTCCTTGTACACTTTCTCATTGTACAAAGTACCCAAGAAAGTATTGTAATCAATCAAAAAAATTCAAAACTCAGATTTCAGCGATCTCCACATTTAGACCTCGGCCGAAAAACTAATTTTGGAATTATGATACTTGATATATGCGAACGATAACTCAAAACAATGAGCTGAGGATGAGAGCAGGAGTATTGGTCTTTAAAGCATAATTTGGGTTTCCTATCATTTTGGACCGTCGTCAACGGGGGGGGTCTGTCTGTCTGGTTTCGCGGTCATGCGAACGCTATAACTCAAACACAAAAAAGCCAAATGCGATTAATTTTATACACCGTTTTATCGTCATGAATGTGGGTCCATTATAAAGTTTGGGCCAAATCCGTCAAAGGGTTGACTGTCTATGAGTTCGTATGTCCTGTTCAGTTTTGAGCCAACTCTGCGCATGCCTACAGGTGGCAATGCCGTGTGCGGACGCTCCGAGCAGCGATTTTTAAAAGCAATTCATTGATTTTGTAAGAGAAAAGCTTCAACCTTTAGGGTCTCGCAGGTCTGTTGCGCAAAGAATGCTGCCAGAGGATTTAATTTGTTTTGATCTTCGGCGTGGTTCCAACTTTGGTTTACTTGCGACGAGTTTTATTTGTCTTTTATTATTCTAATTTCCTCTACGTATTGTTTAAGGTATACAAAAGTTTAGAAACCCTCACTGGTTTAGACTATTTTATATTTGTTTTCAGAACTATTTACATAATTTTTTCGTGTTTGATGGTTCGGTTGATAACCTTACTCTTAACAGTCTTTTTATATCAATAACTTCAATTTTACTGTTGTAATTATGGATGGGGTATTTTCTCATTCCCCGTGAACAGATTTCAAACCTGAAATATTTGTAGATCAGCGTTTTTGGATAATACTTTTAAAATCTAAAAAACTATACCCATCATGAATTCGTGGAAAGATTTTACACTACAAAAATATCGTTTTTTCCCCGTATGTTGATGGTTTAAGCTTCTTTAGCCCAATACAAAACGGTTTTCACCGTTTTCCACTCAACCATAAACGATGGACTGGAAAAACCGTCGGTTCAAATTCTGTTTTCGTCTACGGTATTTTCAATACAAGTAATTTCCTACTACTCCCATGTAATTTTATTTATTATTTCTCAGCACCAATAGGGTTCCATCTCCACTATTGTTTATGTACCGTAACCTGTTGTCCTCCATAGCTAACAAAACACGATGTTCTGGCAATGAGTTGATTTTACTGCCGGTGGCGCCACTGAAGTATACGACTTTAAAACCAAATAGATTATTTTTCTTATTTTACCTTAAGTCTCTCCGAGTGATCCCTATAGTGGTTGTAGGTATTGCCTTTTATTTCCTATAGACACTGGTTTCAGTCCCGGCTCAAAGGGGAGTTTGTCACCATCTTGCATCGAAATCCTCGTCAAGTAAGTTCAATTAAAATTACTCTTCATTCGCTAATTGATTAATAATTAAGCCTTGATTAATTATTCCTAATTGATATACACATCCTTTATTCACTCAAACTGGGAAGCTCAACTGATGTGACGTCTTGCGCTTCGATAATTTAATTTTACGGAGACAATTTCATACGGTAAATCCATTTTACCTAGTTACTAGTAACTTTACGGTTTTAATATTGTGGTTTAAAACCTTAATTTACAGGGTGCACAGTGTAGCAGGGAATATCAGTGAAAGGTCTGTACCCATTTCTTGTTGATTTTTCCAATAAGAAATTAGATTATGATGTGTGGCAGCTCAGCGTCTTCCAGTCACGTTCTTGGAACCGTTACTGGCTCCCGTTGGTGTGCAGAAGTTTGAGAGGGATCTGCTCGGAATTCTCCCGTCTCGTCATCGTAAACCCACATTTCCAAGTCCGTGCCCTAAATAGCCCTCGTGCTTCAAAACGGGACGTTAATCTAACCTAAACTAACCTGATTGATGGCATTGTTGATTCAGAGATGTTTTATGCTTGAAGACTGGGGGGTAAAATATGTTCCTAGAATTATATAAGTTGTTCTTAATAATTTTTACTAACTATCTTTTTTTATTTTCATTACATGAAAAAAACCAACAGCAATCATAATTCAAATTACATGCTATATTCACTGAATCGTGTTTAAGATTTTTTATCCTCTTTGACGATAATAAATGGTTCTTCTTTTCTTGCAGTCATTTAATAGAAGCCAAGATTCATCTATCGTTACAACATTTTTCCATTTTCTCAAAGGTAAAATACTTTTCATAAAAGAATTATGCAGCTGTTCTGCAGATATGACGTGGAGAAAGACGATGATATTTTTTTGGCCTTTAAGATTCAAATTCGTGTTAATAATTCTGTTTGCAGTTACTGAGCATTTTAATGGTTGGCAACAAAGGCACTGACTTGGAGATTTTCTTCTAACGTTAAAGATCTCACCTTTTTTTTTGCAGTATTCAATGCTACCTGATTCGGTCTCTTATAGGAACAATTTTCACTTACCCCAGGTATCGCAGCTGGAGTATCGAAAACCCTTTATTTTATCACAACGTCTTTAGAATAAATTCACGATAAAATAACTTTCCTTAGGAAAGACAGAAAACAGTCTTATTTCATTTAGCTTCTTCAAGCGCCATTTGCATGTAAACAAACTTTTAGGTTCTGATAGCAAACTTTAAAATGTAATTGACTATTTGGCATCGATTTTTCCAAACAGAGGTTTTCGGTGAAACAAATCGTCTAATACTTGGAGGTGGCCTCCCCTAAACTTTCTCGTGTGCTCACCCTCATAAAATTGTCATTTTCCCTCCTCCCGGTCAAATATTCCTCTGTATTGAGATGCAATGTTTGTCCAAGGCTTTTCATCGTAGATTACCAAGTAGATTCTCCCATCAACCCCAAATGAAAAAGAATCAAATTCAAAGTCTTGTATATATTAAAACTCAAGCAATACAGTGCTCTCTCGTATCCAGTACGCAGATTATCGGTTTGCAGTTATCGTGCCTCATTCAGACTACAAAAAATTCAAAGAAACATTTTCACGCTTTTATCATGCATGTAAAAAAATCAATCAATGATGTTGTTAAATCCAAAGAGATTCAGGCATTCCAGTGAAACTCAGCCGAGCCGGCAAGCAGACTAAAGAATAGATTTTTTTCTTCCTCCACGTGCAATCTCTACCGGTTCAGCCACTAAAATTTTCTGAAAAGCCTGATATCCCTTTCCTGTAGCTCTCCCATTTCGTACGAACACACTTCTCAGACCCACGTGTTCTAACCTTCGTCTTCTTTCACTTTCCGCACGTATTTAGTTTTTTGCATCACATTTTATCAGTAATTTATTGGCAATGAATTTACTAGTAAAATAAGTGGTGTGAAACAGAAAGCGAAACGTTTTAAATGTTAAACAAATTAGAAATCTTCAAAACTTGACAATGATCAGCTAGTACTGATGCAGAAGATGCACTAATGAGGAAATACAATTTCTCATTCTACTGCTCTACAATCTGAGGAAACGTTGTTAGATTATATGGGACAAAGAGGATTTGATTGGTGACATGCAGTTTCACGTAAATATGTGTCTATACGATAAGAGATGAATAAACATCAGAAACAAAGACATTACAGATTTTTTTAAATCAGTAAATGTTAAAATTCTAGTTGTTATACAGCACATGCAAATGTATTAATATTTATATTTCTGTACTGATGTTGATTTTTCTTTAATAAAAGGTTTTCCGATTATCCGTGTTTTCTGTGTCCGTGCGATCCCTCCCGATTAACGGATAATCGGGAGTGCACTGTCAGTATTTATTTTCTATCACACTCTAGCAAGCTCTGCTAATGCGAGGAGCGTGCGCGAGCGAAAAAAAAACAAAACAGGTCATATTCTCCTGTTTTCTTTCTCTGAATAACTTGCACATGCCTGAAGATTTTAGTACATAGTAAAAAAATTCATTTAAATGAACGCCTTTTTTAACCGATTGAAACGAAATTTGGACGCCTCATAATTAATGTTTGCAACCGTCATACCAATTTTTATTTATCTATGCCAAAGGGTTTAGGAGATATAATTTTACCAGTAAGTTATTAGCCACGGTCCGACAGACAGTCAACCCTTCGGCGGATTTAAACTTTTTTACAGTTCTACATTTCTGTTGAAAAGAAACGTGTATAAATTTTATCCATCCTAGCTATTTAAGTTTTTTGGTTATAGAGTTCACATGAACGCGGACAGTAAACTTCCCTGTAGACAGTTTTATCCAAAATCTGATAGAATAGAACAAGTGTATTAGCCAAAGATCACATACCAAATTTCGTCCCAGCCAGCTCCTAATAGTTTTCGTGTTCTGAACCAGACAGACATAATTCAAATTGTGTTTTTTTCGGACTCAGGGGCAGGTCTAAAATTCGTCAAAAAAATCCCGAGTTCGTATTTTTTGACAGTTTACAGTACTTTTCTCTTTGTATACTTCGTATACGAGAGAAGGTAAAATATTGCCAACAGCTTACTCTGTATAGTAGCAAATGTTGTGCCATATGTTACGCAACCTACGTTCTCGAAGTTAGGATATTAAGTTCACTAATTAGCACCAGTATGATCTTACAGATGTCACTGTTATTTTCTTGATTTTTTGTAATTTTGATGATTTCAGTAATAACTGAAATTTATTTTGTAGAAAACTGTCTGACACTGAAATCTAAAATCATCTATTCAGTGATGTTGAGTGATTGCGGATATCTTTTCTCTAATTTAAATAAAAGTTTTTATTTTTTTACTATGGGCAGTTTTTCTGGTTTTGTTTATTTTTGTATTGATGATTTGTTTTTCCGGTAACCCTCGATTTAATCAATCGTGATTAACCTTATAAGATATTCATTTCTTTCTTTTTTAATATTAGTTTATAAAATATTCTGAAAAAGGGGTTTATTTTCTGCTTTCACCAACATTGTTTATAAATTGTGGCTTTATTCAGCAATTGACCTTAAGTAATGAAAACTCTCTCACCCTATTTTCACCAGATCAGTTTTCAGTACTTTAAACGAAGTAATGTAAATTTGCTTCCATGCAAATAATTTGTCATGTTTTGACGTGATTAAATTATTAACGACATCAAACGATTTTGTAATTTACTTGCGTTTCGCTCGCATTTTTATTAACACCTTCAACTAACCGAATTATCAATAAAGCAGGCTCGATCTAAAGTAAACGACATTAAAACGCAAATAAAAAAACACAGATGTTGTATTTAATTATTTTAAGAAAAGTCTGAAGCTGACTGCAACGAACTTTTAGAAATACCTGCAGAATTTATTCGTAAATAGTTAACTGTCGAGTAATTTGGAAAATTATGTCACAAATGGAACTCTTCTACTTAATCTGTTTGCTAAATCGGAACACAAATTAATCTAATTTCTCTTTTCAGTTCAAGGACATGAATGGAAGTTTTGTTTGATTAGTTTTGCATTGAATCGTTGCTATAGCTTAACTTGGGTGTGCTGTTCAGCTTCGTAACTATTTGTGAAGTGATTAATTGACTCTTAAACGACTGGTTAAATTTATTAGGAAATGAGTTAGAAATGTTCTTTATCGATTGCGTTCTGGGTTATGATTAAATTTCTAAATTGGTTAACTATAGAACATCTTTTTTCATATGTGATATAAAAACAGAGAAGTAACTGTTGTGGTGTTGCAGCTGAGAAAATCTTGTTCTAAAGAATTGATTGTAATACCAATCGGGTGGTAAAATAATTCAATTTTGTATTTTTCTTGTGATTTCATCCTGATTTTCATAATGAAATTGTCTTTTCGCCGATGAACTTGATGTCTAGGTATTGATTCGAAATTTTTATCTGAATCTATTTCGAACCATTTCGCCAGCACCAGAAAATTTTCAAGATTTTTCAAAATTTTCTAATTAATTCAGAAACTCCGTTGCGATTTTTTTCTCTCATTTGTTTAACAATTTTGAGCCCCTCGATTTTTTACTCCATGCTGTGGCATGAGCTAACGGAAACGTTCGTGCAGTACCAAAAGAAGGTATACTTTCTTTGGTAACGAACGAATGTTCTCTAAACTTTTCTCGTATACTTCTCGAAAAGGTGCTGTTTCCCCTCCCCGCGTGGATAAAAAATTCGAACTTTTGCTTATTGGGATCCAATGACTATCAAGAAATATTTGGGTAAAAAAAAAAACCAAATCCGAAGGATGCGTTCCGATTAAATGAATACCGATTTCTACTCTTTCTTGGCTCAAACAATTCTTCCGCCTTCACAGATTGCTACAAGTACGCATGCGCATGGAGAATCGGATGAAGAAAGAGCGCCAAGCAACGGGAATCAATAAATATCGTGCACAGAAAGATTGCGTTCAATACGCATGCGCGTGGAAGATAGCGGACCACGTTGGAGATGCTTATACAGACCGATGAACAGTCCAATGCTTTGACAGCTTTATTTATCAAAATCTTATACGGAACATTCATGTTGATAGAACTGTGAAATTTATCCAATCTAGCTATTCAAGTTTTTTTGAGTTATGGTGTTGATGACTTCAGACGCTGGACAGACCCCGTTGGTAGTTTGTCAAAATTTGATAAACCTACAAATTATGTTGAAAGACCACATACCAAGTTTCATCCCCATGTAGTTTTCAGTTATCGTGTTCACAGACAGACAGACACACACACAGACATAATTCCAAATTGTGTTTTTCGGCTTCCGGGGGAGGTCTAAAACGTGGGGAATTCGTCAAAATCTCGAGTTCAATTTTTTTGACGATTGCAATACTTTCTCTTTGTATACTTCAATATACGAGAAAAAATAAAGAGTTATTTCATATAATAAATAATTGTTCTTAAAGTAAAGAACTTTACCAGTGGCAAGATGTGCTGTAGTTTCAAATTTGTTTTGGTGCGCGCAGCGTACTATCGCATCGATCATGAGTTGGCTCCGTTATAATCTAGTATTGTTTAATTTGCAAAATAGAACTGATACCAAATACTATGTTACCGTTGAAGCGTATAATTCAGTTATTCTACGAAATAACGGATTGAAAATAACTAGGTTATTCAATGAAATAACGGACTCACGCTTTCACTGTGGCTGCTGTATGAAATTCGGTATAGTGACTTTTCCGTACATATACGTTTCCGTACAAGTCATAAAACTGTCCATCAACGCTCTTTTGACAGGCGGTTTTGCGACTGATAAGAACAAGTTTCGGTAGTGGTTGCAACACTTTAAACATTATCTTCAATCGTGACATTTGGAGAAATTTAATATTCGAAAATCATGGGATATTTCTTCTCATATATAATATTAGCTGAATGCTAGGCGTTGCTCCGTCTTTTTAGCATCAAAATTTTACGGGTGACTAGAAACGGAACTATGTTATATAAAAACATGCTATTTATATAAGACTGAAAAATATAAATTTAATGGAAATTGAAATTTATACCAAAATGCTTTATCTTTTTAAACGCCTTCTTTTGAAATAAAGCACTTTATATTAAGTATTTTGGCCTAATACTACATTTCACCAAAGCAAAATCAGAACAATTATTTTAAAAAAAAATCATTTAATTAAGATGCCAGCATTTTTCCAAATATTGAATTTTGCAAACAATAAAAGTTTTTTTTTCTTTTTTTTAAGTCGAAATGTCTGAAAGGAAAGAAACCCGAATTATAACAACTGCGACTTATTAAATGGTACAAAATGAGTAACAAGTGAGAGAAATTAATTATTAATATTTCACATAATTAATCATTTGCTGCAATGAAAGTCTGAAAAATATTAGATAAATTCAAATTTAGTTTTCTTCTAGATGCATCATTGAATGGTATACGAAATGTATTGTTCATGTCATCTAATTGGACGTTTATCGACATCAACATCCTTTTTTTATTCATCACTAACCGCCTTCAACGACCAGCTTGCTTACCGGGAATATGGGTTAAATTGAATCTTGCATCAGTTTATATTCATAGTTCCCTTTACAACGTAATTTTAAACTTCAGATTGTGGTAGAAATTTAATCCATGCTCTTTTAATGGCTTTGTACTTGTTCTGTTCTTGTAGTTGTTCGGAGTTATATAACTGACGGTGTCATGTAACATCTAATTACACGTTGTAGGTGCGATTTTCACTTTGTTATTCCGCATGTAAAATATGCATTTGTTTTCAGCATTAATATGGCGCAGCACATTTTATGTCCAGCGGCAGAATGAAAACATAGCATCCAAAATCATTCAGCAAACTGGATATATTTCTTAATATACGTAATATCTCAGAGAGCTTACAGATTCCATAAAAACGTTGATGAAATAAATTACGAAAGCAAAATGTATTAGGATAGTATTGTACTGCAATTTAATTGTTATAATTAAAAAAATAATTTTTTGAAATTTCAGAGGACGCAAAAACGATTTTTGTGCTGCAATACTTTCGTAAGTTATTGAAGAAAAGGCACCAAAATGTCGCTTAATTTTTAATTAAATTTCTAACTAAAATTTCAAAAGAAAGGATTTCGAGGTGCACATTTCCACCCTCCATAGCATGTTTGTGCCAAATTTCGTAATTCTAGTTCCAGCAATCTGCCTTGTAGAGTCTCAAGACACAGACAGATATACATAAACAAAAACACCTCATTCTCCTTTATTAGTAATGCAGATTTCATTAAGCAAAATATGCGTTTGATTTCATAATAAAAATGACGCCGCACGTTTTACATCCAGAAGCATAGCTAACATAAAATATGTAAATAAAAAATTAAATATTAAGAACCATGATCTTTGAGGTTACTGAATATATTTACTAAAATACTTATTATCTTAGAGGATCTGTTTAAAACTTCACAGGAAAATTAATAAAACGAAAAAGTAAAATCCATTTGAATATCATCTTAGCTTTCAATAATAGAAGAAACAAGATTATTAAATATTTTTTTAAAATGAAAATGGTTTGAATTTCAATGCAACAAGGAAAAGTATTGTTGAAAATTATGTATAAAAATATATTCGGAAATTTATTAAAATAAGGGGAAAAAATTGGACTACTACTAACTAGAATCATTAAAAAGATAATTTTTTAAAATTTCAGTTGACTCAAATATGTGTCATAATATTTACGGAAGTTAATAATGAAAAACGCGAAAATTTTGCTTAATCTTTAATTAATTAATATTTCAAAATGCCTCTCTGAGGTGCATCTTCCCCCTTTTTCAGAGTATATCTGTGCGAAAATTGATAGATCTAGGTTTGACAGCCTGTCATGTAGAGCTCTAGCAAACGCGCACTTAAGTTTTTATTACTAGAAGAGATCTTTACGCTTTCAGCTTATCAAAAATTATACGAATTCATAATTAAATTATAGTTAGTTTATTGAACGAAATTAATGCTATTAAAATGATGGCCTAACTAGCTAATATTAAAGAGCATATATTTTTTTATGAAAAATATGAAGGTTTTATTTTTTGTTTCAATATTTTATTCACATTCACTAACATGGTTTCAAATTATTTAGTTTTTCATTTGTATTTTCCTAAAAATTAAGGAGAAAACTATATACATTAAGAATTTCTATACCTTTAGGCTGTTCGAACATATTTCATTAATATGTTAAATAATGCACTAAAGTTCTCTCAGAAATATTTAAGAAACTCTGAAACATCACACTATTACGTCCAGAGAAACTTTCTCTTTTTTCGTTCTGCTCGCCAAACATACTTGCCAAGAGCCAGAAGTTCTAGCAAACCTACACTAACCCCTCTTGTGGGATGAGATACAGAAGATTTATTGCACCTTAATTAGTTGTACGGAAACGTATCTGTACGCAAATGTCATACAATCTTTCCTTTCAGTGCAACTGATAAGGCATGAGATAGTTTACCATTTAAGGGCATTTGAAATTAATAACGGAGATTACCAATCGAATTTTTCTAATGAATAACTAAAGTATTTTAGAAGAGTTTTGATGACCTAGTTGCGATTCTCTATCGATAAATATTTTTGGATGTTTCTAAACTGAAAGTCACGTGACTTAAATAGAGACATTTTTCGTCACAATATCCACCATATTAGGCCATAGAAAAAATAAGAAATCGTCGCTTAACAAGCAACATCACCCATCTCAAGTTTTTGAAATT
>BGPR01034473.1:0-16459 GCA_013235015.1 Araneus ventricosus
GCTCGAAAGCAGAATACTTTATTCTCCTTCAAGCATAGTTTGATTCAAATCCGAGGAAGAGAACATTTTAAGTTCAATGACTGTTGACAGCAGAAGCTTATTTAAAACGTTTCTAGAAAACTTTCAGAATCCTCGTAATATTCCGGTAAATATGACAAGGAAAACATGCGAATCGAGGTACCAGTACCGCGAATCCTTAAACGACATCCATTGTTTTCATCCCTCGTGTATCATGAAGAAACCATGAAATACTGCAAGTTCCTACAACATCTTATTTCCACTAGAATAATTTTCCCTTTTCTTGCTATTGTTAGATGAGGTACAGATGACCCAATTCCTCAGATTAATGCTTTATTCAACGTTCCATTCTTATTTTTCTCTCCAGGGAGCACCTAATTTCTTTGGAACACGCTTCTTTTTTTATCGTCTTTTCTGCTTCTTTTCTTCGTTTTTAGAGGGGGTTCTTTTTCTTTCCACCTTCTCTATCGGTTCTTGCTCCCTTCTCGGAATTCGCATTCGATTTTTGAATCCGTCCCCTTCCTTGCTCGAGCGATGACGTACCACCATCCCGTCCAATAGAATAGCGGGAGGGATGAAAAAGCAAATCAAGAGGAAGAGGAACACGGAAGCATTGACAACCTTCGTGTTTTATTCATCGTACCAAAACTTTTGACAAAAAAGGGAAGAGCCAGAAGGATTGTACGCGCAGGGGGGGAGAAAGAAAACGTAACAAAAACCAAACGAGAAAGAGGATTTCCTAATGCATTTAGACAAACGGAAGCAGTCCGAGTAGATTTGGGGTGTGTAAGTGTGTGCGTGTGTGTTTTTATTTATATTCTGCTGGTTGGTCTCTCCCCTAAATCCTGTCATATAGACAGGGAGATATCACTTCCTTTCATACTGACCTGTGCCAAAAAGGAATACAACAGATTGACAGTTAGGCAAATATAGTTTGCAATGCTGGAAGTTACTGTCGTTTGAACCAAATATTGAGAAGAATTTTGCTAAAATATTTTAGCTGGTTGTTTCCCCTTAGTATAATATACATTTAACGTCTCCGCTGTATACATGTAGCATCTTTTAAGCTATGAATGTCCATTTTTTACTTTCTTAAATACGAAGTACAGAAAAACAAATCGTAAATGCCAACAATCGAAATGGGAGGTGTGGTTGGAGTTTTCCCGATAAAACTCGAAAGTTCTTGAAAGAGATAGGAGGATTTATAGATTTGGAAAGCTCGTGAAAAGGACAGGTTTACCAATGACCTGTGAATTCCAGAAAACTCTGGAACATTTTATTGTGTTCCTCCTTATCCAAATAAACATGCAAAATTCACAACAAAAGCCTCAACTTTTAGATCCGAGAATCGACAGTTTAAGATCTAATTTCACTGAAGATACGTCGTGTCTGTGTGTCTGGAGCACTACAGATCTGCTGTAGGTTAAAGGCCATCCCGCTGGTAAAGAGATGGACGTGTAGGGACATGAGGTGTCTTCTAACCATGGTTTAAAATTCCACAATTTGTACTATCTAGACGGAACTTTGGTGAAATCAATTCACGGGGAAAAGAATGTTCTGCAATTTATGAGAAAAAGCATCATTTTTTTTCTTAATATTGAAAGTGTACTGAAAAAGGGAGACAGCACATAGACAGCTCGATTTTCGTTTTTTTTTGCATTTAGAGGTGCTTTTTGGTATGCGTGAAGGAGAAGAAAATATATTCTAGTGCATTTATTCAAACATTCATCCAGATTACTGAAATGGGTATTTACGTATTAACGCCACCGAGGCTACAGATTTGGCGGTTTTTAAGTGCCGCCAATTTTGCAGTTTTTGTACTTACGAATTAACGCCAATTTGGCGGTTTTTAAGTTCCGCCAACGCCACCGCAGCTACAGATTTGGCGGTTTTTAAGTGCCGCCAATTTGGCGGTTTTTGTACTTACGTATTAACGCCAATTTGGCGGTTTTTGTAAACAAGATTGCTCTTTATTGGCGCATTACCGCCAATCTGTAGCCTCGGTGGCGTTAATACGTACCCTGAATGAAGAAGATGCGATAAGTTTGTTGTCTCTACATTAAAGTGATTTCTCCTAGTCTACAGAAGACAATTCGGTTATTTGTGTTTTCAGACTGTGCGCATTGACAGTTGTTCTATTGCATTTTGATTCCATGAGTCTCGTGTATAAAGAATGAGCAAATGAATTCTAAACATTTTGTTCCTTATACGAAAAAAAGAAGAGAGATTGTATATGCATCAAAATATATCTGCTTTAAGAAATATATATATTTCATACTTTAAAAGTAATTTACATTCAGAATATAGTGGATCACTGGAAACCCAGACATCAAAAAGATAGAATGCCAACAAAATACAGAATGATTTCTCGAGGAATCTAAAAGTCAGAGAATCAAGAGATTTGTCTATCAAGAAACGAAAAGACATCTTAATCAAAACAAAGAGTCAAAAGGTTTTTCCAAGATACGATTTTTAAACTACATATTATTTCCATAAAACCAGGTTTATGTGCTTGCTTGTTAGATTTACATCCCTTTCTGATACTACATGATATTATTTTTGAACGGATCTCATTATTCTAAACCAAGAACAATTCGGACGATATCATTATTCTAAACCAAGAACGATTCGAACGATCTCATTATTCTAAACCAAGAACAATTCGGACGATCTCATTATTCTAATGCAAGAACGACCCGAAAGAAATTATAATAGAATCTTTTAATTTATAATTTCGATTGAATTTTTTTTTTGATTTTACACTTTTATATGTAATGTGCAGATTTTTTTTTCACTCTTTAGTCTTATATTTCAAATACTGAGCAAAAATGGCTTATTGATTATTCTGAGATGTTTTGTTTCTCGAGGCACAGACTGCACGTAATATGAATGATTGTGAATGATTTAACATTTTCAAGCTTAAAAAGCTAGTTCTTCGAATTTCCTTGTGCGACTTTCTTTTGTATATAGTCAAATAAATTATTCTTGATATTAGAACTGTTATTTATTTAGTCTGATGCTTCAGTAGATTTACGCAATTATCGTTGAAAAATAGTATAGGGCCATCGGAACTTTGTTTCATAGAAGAGAGATTGGGTCTTTCATAAGATTTTATGAAAGACCCAATATATGAAGATTTCAATATTTTCACAACATTTTGAAAATTTTTAATCTACAAAATATCCATTTTTAATGGCTTACGAGCTCGAAAATAACGACTTTGGCATTCCCAGTCAACAGTTTGTAAATAAAATTGAAACAAAACCGAACCGTATAGCGGTATGAAAAATCACTTTATGGCCTCGCAAGACGTCGTGCATCTTTTGACGCAATAAACCTAATACCTGAAGCAAACTTTTTTCTCCCTTATCCTCGTACACTATTGAATACATTAAGGTGGTAAAACTTCCGTCTTGTTCTTGAAATTTTAGTACCTCCTAAAAATAAACAATGCCATTGTTAACAGAATTCTGTGTTGTTCTCTCACAAGCAAAAAAATGCTCAGCAGCAAGCACTCAAGTTGATTGCTCAAGTATAACTTTTTTTCTTTCCCTCTCATGATCATATAGCCAGGTATTTTATAGTGACTTGAAAAAAACGCTGGAGGCTCGCTGTTTGGTTCGAATAATGGAAATGATAAAATTGCGAGTATGGCTCATAAAATAATGAAACAAGGAAGGGAGAATTTCCTGAACAGCATGTTGCCGTAAGGTTAAGAGACTGAAGAATCTTGTGGTACTTACTCCGGGTTCAGATTGTTGCCATGTGATCTGCTGTAATGTGGGCGGTTTAATTTGATTTGAATATTTAAAGGATTGATATGTAAAGAAGAATGTATGTTTCGATAAGTTGAATATATCATAGAAGATGAATTTGGGATATGGTGACAGAAATGATAAGTAACCGGAATTGAATCTTTAAAGAATCGATATGTATAGAAGAATGCATTTTTTGGAATTTGGAATGATTAAGTTACCGGAATTGAATCTTCAAAGTATCAATTACGGTTACTTAAAATAACTGAATTTGAATCTTTAAGGAATCAATTCCGGTTACTTAAAATAACTGAATTTGAATCTTTAAAGAATCGATTGCGGTTACTTAAAATAACTGAATTTGAATCTTTAAAGAATCAATTCCGGTTACTTAAAATAACTGAATTTGAATCTTTAAAGAATCAATTCTGGTTACTTAAAATAACTGAATTTGAATCTTTAAAGAATCAATTGCGGTTACTTAAAATAACTGAATTTGAATCTTTAAAGAATCAATTCCGGTTACTTAAAATAACTGAATTTGAATCTTGAAAGAATCGATTGCGGTTACTTAAAATAACTGAATTTGAAACTTTAAAGAATAATAAGGTATGGGTGAGGTAAAGAGTGGCTGGTAGGAGTCAGATAAAGAATGGTTTGTTCTTTTCGACCTACAGCTACGACACTTTGCCCATCTGAAGATGCGTTTGGAATAATGCAAATACGATAAAAACACGAACATCAGCATAATTGGACTTAAGATAGTTTTCATCTCAGGTATGGGTGAGGTAAAGAGTGGTTGTCTTTTGTTCTTTTCGTCGTTGAAGTTCAGAGTACAGCAAGTGTGGCAACTTGGGCCACAGTAATCCCTAAAGGGAAATTGTTAGCGCGCTCCTTCCCTATCCGATGGGGAATTCTCACCAGAATCCTAATGAACCAACCCCCGGGCGGATGTAGGTTTTAATTCGGCCTCCGGCCATGTAAAAGTGTTTTCCATTTTAATATGCTTTGCTGTTGTGGTGTTTGTGTGTGTGTTGCAAATAAATCATAAGAGGACAAAATGGATCATTATTGAAATTGAAGATAAAACCACACACATGAGAAATCATCAAAGCTAGAGCTACGAAATCATTGCGCTCTGTTACGTAACCCTGAATAATACCCTGATGAATGTAAGAATAACTGGCATATTTGAAGAACGTTTAGTTCGAAACTCTCACCGATGGAACATTTGCAGGGTTTAGCTTAGTTTGATTATATTAACGTCCCGTTTTGAAGCAACACGAGGGCTATTTTGGTATGAACCTCGCAATTTTGAACTGCGGTCAGATGACGAGGACGACACTAGAGCTGGCACACCCACTCTCCAAACTTCCGAACCACACCATCGGGAGGACGTTTGGTCCCCTACGTATGAATTAGCGTGCACAGGCCCAATACACGCTGGTTCTTTAGTGGATTCGGGTCCCGAAGCCGATATTTTGCCACTAGGCCACCGAGGTCCACTAACATTTGCAGGGAGCACCTAGGTAAAAAAAATCGATATTCATTGCTATAAAGCTATAAAGTCGTTTCTCTGAGATGCTAATCTTGGAGACCATTTTGGCGACTTGGCGGCAAAAGCAATTTTCTAGAAGGACCTCGAACTTTCAACCTATTTCTACCGGCTTCATGAACTTTCTGGAGATTACGTCATTTCCTACGTAATGAAGTCACTTCCTGTTGGAAAAAGTATAAAAGCAAGCTCTCAAGCCAAGAAGAGTGAGTTGGATTTTGATCAGCAAGGCAAGCTGGTGAGCTAACAAGAAACCTTTGAGCGCTGTGTTGAGATTTATTGGTAATCTCTGTTGTGAATTTTTACGAGTGCTTTTTTAATACTTGTGCTACGTTTCTTTTCTTAGAATATTTGTAAAATAAAGAGCTTTATTTTTTATCCTGCTTATTGGACTGCATTCACGTACACCCATAAGATAATTTCGTTACAATATCTATTATCTAAGGCGTCCCCTTTTCATGTTGTCGCGTTCACAAACTTACATAATTCCAAAAATAGTTATTACAGGTTGATGGAGAGGTCTAAATCGCAGAGATTCATCAAATTATCAAGGTTGAATTTTTGAACGGATAAAACACTCTCTTTTTGCACTTCATACACGAAGAAGAAAAAATAAACTAATCAAGCTGTAATAGCAAGTTTCGGGAGATTTAAAAACACGCCGAAACTTATGAAAATTAATTACGGAAAGCCAAACCTTTTATTAAAGGTAATTTTTGGGCGCATTAGAAATTTAAAACATGATGCGGTAGCGCATGAGAAAAGCATCATTAAGAAACGACCTTCCTCTCAATAATGAAGGAGCTGCGCAAGATCTAATTAACTAAAATCACCTCCTCAATGAACGTTATGGCGAGATTCCAACTGGCACTTGCCTCAAACGTGATTGGTTATTCATGAACCAACCACATTTATTTTTGATTAAAATATAACGAAAATCACATTTTTCACTATTTTATGAATAAATTTATGATTAAATTATGGGAAATTAAATATTTGAAGAATGTTTCGCCATCAAAAGGAAGTTTCGGATAGCGTAGTTTAATATTTTCCAGTACAAAGCTGAAAAAATGTTTTGATAATATTTAAAAACTTTTGCTTTCCAATTTATATAAGCAATCTGTCATTTTTGCTTTGTCTTATAAGAAGAGAGTATTGTGATCGTTAGAAAGTTAGTTGAAAGTATTGTGATCGTTAAAAAAAATTTACCATGAGTTTTTTACTTTCTCGTATACGAAGTATAGAAGGTATTGTAATCGTCAAAAAGAATGTACGACACCCTGCCCTGGCACCACCCTATCCAAACTTCCACACCACACAAGCGGGAGGACATCTCACCCCTGACGTCAGATTTAACGTGCACGAGGCTCACATACACGGCGCATCTTCGGTGGAATCAGGTATCGAACCGGGAATCCTCCGACCCCAAAGCCCAGACCTTTTTATTAGGCCACGCGGTCCGGAAAACGGTTCAAAGAGCATCTCTTTGACATACCAGGAAGCTTAACACAAAATAGTCATACTGTGAATGTCGAGGAGAGAACATTTCCGCTGATTATAATCAAATATATATTTTTAAATGACACTATTTCATTTAAAAATATAATAATAAATATAAAAAGCTCATTATAACAAATCAAGCCTAATTACTTATCTTCATGTTTTCTAATTCATTTTAGAGATGGCGGTTATTGCGAAGATAACCGGTTTCCGGTTATTCAGGTTTTTTCATCTCCGGTTTAACCTGGAGGTTATCACCGCTCAAAATAACTGGTTTTTGAAATAACAGGTTTTCGGTTATTCAGGTTTTTTTCACTCCGGTTTAACCTAGCGGTTATAACCGCTCAAAATAACTGGTTTTTAAAATAACAGGTTTTCGGGGATTTTTATAAAAAACAAACGCCGTTTGTAGACAATTTTTTTTTATTTATATTGTTTTACAGGGTATCAATCCATTGGCCAATATCCATCTGTTCATAAATCCGCCAACCAACAGACGCCTCGAGGAAGAGGTCGTCGGTGATTGGCCTAAGATGATGAAACGCAAACCGTCATAACTTGGTAAATTTTAGTCTAATCGAACCTAAAATCGAGCCTATCTTCCGATCCGGTTTTCTTATCCGGTTATTGGATTTAAAATAAAATAACCGGGACAAAAAATAACCGAAAAAAACCGGTTAAGTAAAACAAAAAAAAACGGTTTTCGGTTAAAACTGGTAGGGTTTTCCCATCCTTACTTCATTTTGACACTTGAGGCTACGTTTAAAAGGGATTCTTAAGTTGTATTAACTTGTTACTTCCTTTCGCTACCTCATAAATATGTGTTCTCTCATTCCGTATAGGAAAACAAATCAAGAAATAAAACATTAATTAATGATAAAATATAGTGAATTAAACTTGCTAATTTTTAAACATACTTTAACAAAATGCTTCTCAAATGAAACGTTCGGCTCCTCAAAACTAGAGTCAGGGCCGGTCGGAGGGCGGTGCAAACGGTGCGGCCGCACTAAGCCCAGCGTTTTCTAAAGGCCCTGCGCAGCTGACTGATTTTGCAAATTAAAAATACATTCTAATTTTTTATTTTAATCCGAATATACATGCATTTGAATATAATCACGCGATATGTGCACATTTCACGTCGACCGATCAAAGACAAGGTTGGGGGCTTCGAATCTCGCTACATAGCCAAAACAGAGTAAGAAAAGTAAAAACAATGTGTTTCATTATGCTTGCGTTGTAACGAATGATAGTACATCGTACGTTTGGTGGAAAAATAAATAAAATATTCGTATTTAAAGGGAAGACAAATGCTTAATATAATATATTACTGAAAATTACTAAATAATATATTTCATTGTTGTTTGTTGTAATCATACTACGAAAGAATTTATATTAATTTTTTAATATTATTTTTGGGCAATTTCGGAATATGACTAGAGACAGATATGCTGGAAGGAAACATATGCGTGGATCTGATAAATTTAAGAAAAAGAAAGAAAACTGCTGAAAACGGGAGGAACTCTCTTGCAGAATTTTTAAAAACCGAAAATCCAACAAACCGACGAAATATATAATTAACAGTTACTGAAAAAAATCGCGAAACTCAAATTGGATCGCATGACATCCGTGAAAACAATCCTAATCATAAAATCCTAATGCAATAAAATATTTTGCTTTACGAAATCAGGTTCAAGGTCCAGCAAATCAACTTTGCACCAGGCCCCGCTTTTGTTCGGGCCGGCTCTGACTAGAGTAGTATTGATTTCATCTCCACAGCCCAATAATAATTTTTTTAATGAAAAAAAACTCGTCAGTCTGCATTATATAGCTGAACCAACTCTTAGATAGTTTTGTCAGTGCCCATCACTCTAACCGACGGCTTATTAAATTCACAAAATCAAACTAATTTCGACACTGATAACACTGAAAATGCCCAGATGTAGCTTCACCATTAGCGCAATAAAAAAATCTGCAGAAACAAGAAACCCTAAATCCACAGTAAGCTGCAGTACTTCATAACCCATCTCGCATTTCTTCTCTCTTATCACTTCGTTATCACGTTCTTCGAAAAGTATGGCCAATTATCGTTATTATTGGTCCTCCCCTTTTCAGGTCCTCCGGAGGCATTTTATGGGTGTAAGGAAGGCAAACAACCAGTGTGCGGTGAGGACACGCGCAAGCAGTGATTCCCGGACACACCGCCATAACGCGGAGTGCAATTGAGACCATAACTCAGGCATCCGTGTTCATAACACGAGATAGCAGCACGTAGTGGCAGATTTGTGATCCCCGTAGCAACAATGTACGACCCATGTACGAAATACGCGCCATAACGCCATAGAGATGGGGGTGTTCGCCGGATTTCCCAATCAGTGATAAGATTTCAGGGGGAGGCAGAGGGAGAATTGTTGGAAATTGTTTCCAAAGCATTTTCGGACATGTTTTAGAAACAATTTCCAAAATGTTTAGGGAGTATTATTTCTCGGGTGGTCTTTCTGTAGGGAGAGATAATAAGGTATCAAAAAATTGCTACTGCTTTCACTTTTTTGGATAAACAGAGAGGTCATAAGTTATTGGAACCATTTCAAAAATTAATAAAAAAATTAATAATGATACAACTGCGTTTTTTTTTAAATGAGAGAGCAAATAATAAAGTTAATTTTTTCAGATAGGTGGATTACCATTAGGCGTTCTGAATTTGGTATAGGGAGAGATTTTCACACGCAGTGGCTACCAATCAACAGTTTCTGGTTTCCTTTTTTAGTTTTTCTTGAATATCTCGGAAAACTATTCAGTTTTCGAATTACAATTGATTTAACAATTCAAAAAACGTAAAATTTCCCTACACATGCATGCTTTTATTTTTTTTCTAATTTTATTAGTTTCGCAGATAATGGCTCTCAAAAATTTGAGATGTCCAATAATTTACGATCAGCTAGACCGCCGTAACGGCGCGTTACCTGACTGAAAAAAAAATTTAATTGCGCTCTTCTTAAAAAATCCGTAGTTGTAACATTATTAGATTTTTTATTAATTTTTGAAATGAGTCCACTAATTTATGACATTGTATTTGCTCAAGCTGACAATTAGATGTGAAATAATTTTGTTGGAAATGAAAAATGCACATTGGTTCATCTGAAGAATATGTTGGAATTAATTCATACATATATAAATGTAGGATATTACCCTTAAAATTAATTTAATCACTGTAAGTAAATGTACGAGCTAGATTAATTTCTTTGGCGATAGATGGAACCACAGTTCTGCTACTAGCAGCGCCATCTTTTTCCCTAACAAAACTGGACTGCGCGCGGAGAGCGAGCAGCAGCAGCACCGCAGGCAGCCGTCATGTAACCTCTCTAAATTCCTCTGTTGACCGATCATTCTTGGCGCAGTTAAGTCGCCCGATCTCCCGGCTGTAAGTAAAAATGATCCGTCTAACTTTCCTTATGTCTCTCTAATCTATAATCTTCAATCTCTGATCTCTAAATCTTTAACCTGTAACATCTATCCCTTATTAATCTGGCTCACTAGTAAAGATGACTTCATGTAAATTCTCAGCATTCTCATAAACTTTCTGTGTATATATCTTCCCTGTAAATTCTCCCTATAGTACTTTAATAAATATTTTTGTATTTAACTTGAAGTCTCCTCGTTTATTTTATGTAATATTTTGTTCTAAATTTAAAATAGTAAAAAACCTTAAATCCCCTAGACATAAACCCGATCTATTTACCCCTTATAGGTAACCCTTTCTGTGGCCATTTTGTTTAATTGAACAGAATCCCACATAAATATGCCAAAATGTTCAGCGCCTATTTCTTATTGGAATCCATTGGGCTTCATGGAAGAGGGGAAACGTAAAACAACGTGCAGTTTTTTTCTTAGATGACAAGCGAAGTTAAGGTTTTTATATGATTGTGATGAGATCCATTGAGATGTCATCATATTTGATTGGTTGAAATCTACAAGTTGGAACACACTCTAATTAAAACGACGCCAGCGCGCAATCTCGCCAAAGCAAGTTGTATGCTAATGGTAAGCAAACGTGCATCGGTCACAATTAAAAGTTAATAGTTTAAAGTTATAATCTTTTTTCGAACCCATTTGCGTTTGTGGTCTGTCGTTGCATTATCTCCCGTTTTAAATGTAGAATTTCAAGAAGGAGAAATTGCGTGGAAATATGAAGTGGGCCCCGGGCAAATATTTTAAACTTAAAAAAAACATCAGCGGCTTCGCTTTCAGCAAAGCGGGAACCTAGTAGCTTCGCTTGCTTAGTGAATGTAAGGAATCAGCTTCTTTTAATTACTCTAATGAAGCAACAGAACAAGTAATATTAAATATTAAGATTTACTCAATTCTAATATTTGCACTTGAGAGGAAACGCTCTAAATAAATAAAAAGGAACAATGAACAATGCGGCGCATCAAGGAAACCATCGCGCATGTGCAGACATTATTCCAAATGATGAATTCCAAAATATGACCAAGCAACATCAAAAATTCGATGCAAACGATTTTTATTATAAGGCCAATAAAAATCTCTAATTTTGTGATTGGAAAAATATATAATCACTAAATAAACCCAAGTTCTATTTGTCATTTTTTTACTAATTGAAATCTTCCTAATTAAAATATATTTTATTATTTAATTAAATGTTTAATAAATATTTTTAAAATGTATAAAAATCCGCGTAGTATGTACACACCTCAAAAACACGAAACGCTTGCCATGACGTAAGCGATCCAGCCGATGGGTTACCAATGGAACTAATCCGCTTGATTCCTCAAGTAATCCATATTGGCGACGAAATCGTATGTATTCCAACTTCTAGATACCAACCATTTGGGTTTGAGCGAAATAGCTGCGGATAGCCTTTGCTGTGGTTAAGTTGCGAAAAAGTCTATAAAATGCAATATAATTCTAAATTACTATCATAACTTTAGTTGAGGTATCTTTCTCATGCATGGTCATTAACAGCCCCAAGGTAAAATAAAATATAGCTTTTCCTTTATTGAAAATCAGCTGTCATCATCTTGTTTACAAATGATATAATTTTATAAATGTCAATGATTTGTTAATATGTAACTACATATCAACCATCTCCAACATTGTTTTCCCACATTATAAGCTACCATGGCAAGCAAGTGACAGTGAAACAGAAGCATCTATAACCTGTTTCAATGCTACAACCTTAAATCTTCACTAAACCTCGATGTCCAGATTGTGGCGTAGTATGAAAACAAGGCGTTTATCTACCTAAACTAATCTTAATCCAAACTTTTGAAGCATCTATATCCTGTTTAAATGCTACAATCTTAAAATGCTACAACCTTAAATCTTCACTAAACCTCGATGTCCAGATTGTGGCGTAGTATAAAAACAAGGCGTTTATCTACCTAAACTAATCTTAATCCAAACTTTTGAAGCATCTATATCCTGTTTAAATGCTACAATCTGAAAATGCTACAACCTTAAATCTTCACTAAACCTCGATGTTCAGATTGTGGCGCAGTATGAAAACAAGGCGTTAATCTAACTAAACTAATCTTAATCCAAACTTTTGAAGCATCTATATCCAGTTTCAATGCTACAATTTTAAATCTTCACTAAACCTCGATGTCCAGATTGTGGCGTAGTATGAAAACAAGGCGTTAATCTAACTAAACTAAACTTAATCCAACCATTTGAAGCATCTATATCCAGTTTCAATGCTACAATTTTAAATTTTCACTAAACCTCGATGTTCAGATTGTGGCGCAGTATGAAAACAAGGCGTTAATCTAACTAAACTAAACTTAATCCAACCTTTTGAATCATCTATATCCTGTTTCATTGCTACAATCTTAAATCTTCACTAAACCTAGAAGTTCAGATTGTGGCGTAATATCAAAACAAGGCGTTAATCTAACTAAACCAAACTTAATCCAACCTTTTGAATCATCTATATCCTGTTTCATTGCTACAATCTTAAATCTTCACTAAACCTCGAAGTCCAGATTGTGGCGTAATATCAAAAACATGGCGTTAATCTAACTAAACTAAACTCAATCCAACCTTTTGAAGCATCTATATCCTGTTTCAATGTTACAATCTTCAGTTTCTGAGCTCTAAGGAAATTAAAGCGTGTAAGATGCAATTACTCGAAACTGTCGCTGTTAGATTCAGTCTTAAGCTTGTAAAACACCTTCAGAAAAACAAACTCACTTTCTAAAAAGATCCCAGACAGGATTACTGACAAGATAACCCAAAGAATTGTTTTTAAAAGCTCCTCGCGAATTCAAATGCCAGAAGTTCACGTCGGATCTCAACAGGCAGCAGGAAAATAATTGCACATCCCAAAATGCGAACAGGACGAAAACCAAACCCAAAAGTTCTCCCCGAACTTTTCGAACAACTAGTTTAATTAAGAGGAAACTGGCATGGTTTAGAGAGAACGATTTCGAACTTAGAACTTCGTTTCTCTCCAGATTTAAGTTCGGATGGAAATTTTCTGCTGACTTTTATGGTTTTCCTAATCATCTTGCGGATAATTTACCCGATCTGCGCCCTCCCAAAGCCCAGGGAGAGGGTTATTATGGAAGTTTCACAAAGATTCAATTTCAGGCCTTCTGGAAAAGAGATTTCGGTAAGAAAATTTATCTCGCATCAAACGAGGTTGTGGTCTGACTTCAAAAGGTTTATTCCGTTGACTTTTAAAAGACTTCTCTCTCTCCCATTCTCTCTCTTGAAGCAATATCGGAGAAATGCTTGCAGTGGCTCTTTAATCTTCGCCGAAATGACTGTGGCCCGGGGCATTATGGGAGTTTTAGATTAACCATCGAGGCAGTTGATCTCTTGGTGGAAAATGCCAAAAAAGAAGCGGTCGGACTCGCTCACTCCATCAGATGAAGACGTTTAATCAAGCCTACGTGGATGCAAAGTAGGCTTGATTGGTTTCTCCCTTTTCGGTGTGCAATATCTTAAAAATAAAGCATTTTCCCACCATATAGTTCAGGCAACATGATAAAGATTCACATTTCTATCAGTCAGAGATAAACTTTATGAAGTGACAATTTTAACATTTCACTGGAGAGCTAGAAGAAGTTCCAGATCGCAATATATCGCAATGTGCAATTTATTTTTTGAGAGCGGTTATCATTTGTTCTTTTCCATCTACAGCTACGATATTTTGCCCATCCAAAGATGAGGTCATGATATTGCAGTTATGATAAAACATCAGCAGAAATGGACATGAGATAATTCACCTCTCAGGCACGGATTTAACAAGCTGGTTTTAGTTACACAGATATAATCTAGCTAGAATAAATTAAAATTATTTCTTATTTACACCATGAAGATAGCATCTAAAATTATTAAATTAAATTTTTTTAAAGAAGTGACAAAATAAATGTCAAACCAAACTGGCAAAAAATCATCCATGAAGTATGCAAACCTCTGCTATAGATAAAAAAATATCACTGGTGTAGAAACTGAAATGCCAGTAATGATAAGAGTAAAACAATTTTGCTCAGTTTTATTTAACCCTTCGTAGTCACAATAATTTTCATCCTTAAATGGTTGAAATATAGCTCGCAGAATTAAATCTATTGTATATGTATATTTTTCCTTTATAAGTATACTGATTAGTCCTCATAAGAATGTAAATAAGAATTCTGTAAGAAATATTAAAATTGTAAGGAATTAAAAACAGTTTATACGAGGTGCGGATTCTATCCGCCTATAGTCTAACAGCGGATTCCGAGACTAACACTTTCGGACGATTTTACACCGGAAAGGGGCTGCAGGCAGTGAGTCATATGAGCACATTTCCGGAGTTCTTTGTTAGATCACGCTCAGTAAAATATAAACATCACCCTTCAATTCTTCACTTTCCGCCTATTTTGATGAAAATAACTCCGTCTGGCGCATGCGCAAAAGTGCGGAAGGTTTCCGAATCCGTTAAACAATATTGGATATTGCTGCTAACGGAGGGTTAACGTAAATGTTTCATAGTAACTTACGATCTCATCTATACACGAAGTATTTATTACAAAGGTTTAACTTGCGATCTGATCTATATTCAAAATATTTATTCCAAAGGTTTAACTTACGATCTGATCTATATTCAAAATATTTATTCCAAAGGTTTAACTTACGATCTGATCTATATTCAAAATATTTATTCCAAAGTGCTAACCTTGTTTTTAATTCTTAACATCACTGAACGGGAAAGATAATTTTCAAAAGTTTTTTTCACTTAATATCATTTCGAATTCAAAGTTGGTAGTAATGATGTTAATGAAACTAATTAAATTTTCTTTTGCTTTTTATATCCCTTTCATGGTAGAATGGGCGTCTGAACACAGGTTAGACATCTTAAGGAACAATTTTAAGGCTTCGTACATGCCCCATTCCGGCAAAAAGGGCGTCCTCATTCAACGCGCGTTGACAAAATGCAAATTCACTAATTTTGTTTCTTTATTCCATTTCATTATCCTTTAATTTCATCATTCGTTAAGGCAACTTTGTGTTGTGCAGCGGAAAAGTATGTTTGTTAATTACATTTCGTCTGCTTAACATCATTTTTAGTCATTAGTATAAATAATGAGGATCCCAATGCAATTAAAAGCAGAAAAGAGCGTTCCTTTCAACTTATTTTTATTCTTGTTCTTTAAAATTACGAAAAAATCCCTCCATTTTTTCCCTTCATTTTTCTTTCCTTGTAGCATTTCTGCACTATGTTTTGTGGAACACAATAATTATGAAGAGCGTCTTGTTTAGTAGATTGAGGAAAAAAATCATTATCAAAAGATAATAAATCCATTACTTGAGCAGTTTAAGTCTTTTTTTTGCTTTCGTAAGGAGTTAGATGTTTGAAAAACAAGTATTTCCGCTTGTAGCTGTTTGGCTTTTAAGTTTAAGGAATTAGTGCTTTAAATGAAGGGACTACATCTTTTTTAACTTGGTATTGAAGATTTCATGACATCTTCATTATTGATAGTGCGAGCAACTTAAATCGACAGCTTTGAAAAACGGTCTGAACTGCTTTGAAGAATTTTTAAAACTTTTCTATACAAATATGATGTATAAATACTGCTGTTTGACACGCATTATTAACCCTCCATTAGTCGCAATGTCTAATAGGTATTGTTACGAATCTGTAATACTGTTTCGCCTGTCTTGTTACTCTCATGGTAGGAAGGAAAGATTTACAGTTTCTTATTGGAGGCCAAGTCAATGAACCCCGATCTTGGCGAAAAACTTCGGGACAAATTTGGCGACTTTAGGGACAAAATGAAGGTTATAGAAAATGCAAGAATTATGGCCCTATCTATATTAGAAACTGAGATACAGAGATCTTTCTAGAGAATTCCATGTGATGTAACGCTCTGTCGGAAAGCTATAAATAGTCGGAGGTGCTGAAACGAGTGAATCTCTTTTTGGTGTTTGGTTCGAAGTGCGAACCGGTCAGCTGTTAAACGCTGAGCGTAATTATTATTTATTACGTAAGCGTTTTTAGCGTAATTATTATTTTAAACGCTGAGAATTAATTTATTTTTCCACTTCTCGGAGATACTTACTTTAGTTTTCGTTAAAATGGTTCTTGGTTTTTCGTACTTAATTTTGGAATTGAATATTTATATATTTT
>BGPR01034474.1:0-16458 GCA_013235015.1 Araneus ventricosus
TATGTTTGTTTCGTATTTGTTATATATATATATATATATATATATATATAAAAGAGGCAAAATATAATAGAAAAACAATAAAATAAATTACAAACATTCATATCAAATTCGAAAAGATATGAGAAAAACGAATTGAAAGTATATCCGAGTAAAGACAAAAATTGAATAGTAACAGATGGAAAAATATATAAATATATCACAAACACAATGCATGCGCTACAAGCTGCAAGTCCAAAAGCGCTGTTGTAGATAGAGTATAAATCGAAAAATGAAAGAGTATAAAATGTGAAATGAAAAACGCAATAAAAGCACAATAACGTCTTTTCAGGGGATGAAGTTATTGTGAATTGCTAAATATAAAAGTTTGACATTTTCTTGCAATCAGTTATGCCGCAAGGCATAAAACACTGATTTTCATCAATAAGGCCAAACCAACCAACAAACAGAGAGAGGAGTTTTGAATAATTAAAACAGAATTACAATGTGATAACATTAGAGAAAAGTAAGACGTAAAATATTTTTTCGCTAGACTTTTTCCCCTAAAACTCTTATGTAATTTATTAAAAATAGCCAATATTCCCTTCACTTTGACCATGGGTCAATATGTTATGCCCTTATCTGAGAGAATACAGGGATTTTGCTGTTCACTTTTACTTTTAACTTAAACGGAGATGCACGTATACCCGCCACTCGCCTATATTTTACATAAATAGTTTGATATTAAAATAAGAAGTATTTATTTGCTCAGCCTGTTTATTTCAATATCTACAACCACGAAAATCATTTGATAAATATATATATATATATATATATATATATATATATATATATATATATACACTCACGAAAAAAGTATTCGGACACTTTAACGAAAAAGAATTGAAGTCGATTATTTCTGTTATTTTTGGGAATAACTATAGCTTTTTGTAGTAACTTATGAAACGTAGTATTAGTCATAATTGCAGAATAAGGGAGCTGAATAAATTAAATAATTACACAATTTTTACACATCTATTACCGATAAGGTGAAAACAAATGTCAAAAAACTATCCGGACAGTGAGAGAAATCGAAGTCTTTTGGCGATAAATCAAAAGAAATGATATGCTTACTTGATTTAAGGTACGGTAACCCTTTGATTAATCAGTTCTAACAATGAAAATCGGAAAGTGTTTTGTAACGTGAAACATTGGTCGAAAGAAACCCGAAATTAGAATTTAAATGAAAAAACTCATTGTAGATCACTATAAGTGGAGAATCTATTCGAAAAATAAGTGATATTTTAAAAATAAGTAAATCAACAGTATTTAGTCTAATTTCTAAATACAGGAAAACTGTCTCTGTAGAAAATAAAGCACGGACAGGACGGCCTGCAATTTTCACACCTCGTGAGCAGAGGTGGTTTCTTAAAAAATCGCTATCAATCCGAAGATAAGCGCTGTTAAATTAACGCTTGAAACTAGAAAACGTTTCGGGAAAATATCTCATACTGAAACTGTGAGAAACATATTGAAGAATCATGAATTTCATGCTCGAGTTGCTAGAAAGAAAACGTTTATTAGTAAAGTGAACTGGAAGGAGAGATTGAAATTTGCTAGATGTTATTTAGAAAAACCGAAAGAATTTTGGGAGCCTGCAACTTTTGTTGACGAAAGTAATTTTAATGTTTATGGCCCAAATAGAAAGCAAAAGGTATGGAGAAGACCTAACACTGAGCTTAAACTAAGAAACCTTCGTACTACAGTGAAACATGGAGGCGGCAGCCAACACGTTTGGGGTTGCATGAGTAGCTTTCGAAAAGGAAATCTAGAATCAATTGATAGCAAAGTCGACAAATATGGTTACTTAGACATTCTTAAAAGAAATATAAAACAAAGTGCTAAAAAAATGGAAACTTTGGCCAATTTTAAACTCTAGCAAGACAATGATCCAAGCCATACGTCCCATATCCCCATGTAGGCTATGGGTTCTCTATCATTGTTCTATGTTTACTATAACGCCAACCCAAAGTCCCGACCTTAATCTTATAGAACATTTATGGTATAATATATAACAACGTTTGCATGAAAGGAATATCACGAGCAAAAATATCCTGAAAGAAAATCTAATTGAAGCATGGAGAAATATTGATCCTAATATATGCAAGCAATTAGTCATTTAGTCAATCCAATTCAATGAAAGAAGTAATGAAAAACAAGGGTCGGCCAATAAAATACTAAAATAGTGCTTTCAAGCAGGAAAAGTATTTTTTGTTATTTACTTTATGAGTGTTATTTACTTTATGAGTATTATAGCGTTAATTATACATTAATTTTTAAGTTTAGGAAAACTATTTCAGTTACATACGTATTTTCGTTTTGAAATATATAGTTTTAATTTTTTTTTATTTGATGTATAAGGTGTTATTCTTCTTGGTGTTCGAATACTTTTTTTCGTGACTGTATATATATATATATATATATATATATATATGTATATAGATAGATAGATATTATTTCATTCTGCGTTATATATATATATGCATATAAAGAAGCGCTTAGAATTTGCAGCTTCTGACTTTATTTTACTAAATCACAAAAATGAACTACATATAAATTTGTTAAAGTATTTGAAAAATGAAGTATTACTCATAATTTTTTTAGCACATATTGTAATCATTTTCTGAAACAATTACTCAAAGTAATTAATAAGGTAAATTGTTAACTTTTAAAATAAGAAAATTCTATTAATGAAAGACAGTCATGCATAACTTTTTTTGTTTTCTTTCAACAAGCCATTTTTCCCACCAATAATTTAAAAAATTGAGATTTAAATATAAAAAAGTATGTTCTCATTTCCCCTCAACAGATGGCGGTATTTGCGCAGAATATTCTGCAAGCCAGAAAATCCTGTTCCTCGTATTTTAAAGCAAAATGTTCCGGTATTTTGATGCTCTGTGAAATGGAATTTTCTCCGTTCACTTGCATATAAGCCATTTATGTTATAAAAATAGAACTTTCTGAAACTACTCCGCAATATTTAACACAAGATAAAAACGGAACTTATCGCGTTTTTTTATTAAGCTTAGGAGGTTAAAAAGAATTGCTGAATAATAAAATAACATGTTCTTATTAAATATCTTGCATGATATATTTCCTAAAATATAGTTTCTATACTGTAGAAATTTTTCAAAGTTTTTTTGGAAATGGATACCAATTTCTTTAATATAGTATAGTAGGAGAATGGAATTAAATTTTTTACTATATACTCATACAGCCATACTTTATCTTTTAAGAAAATAATTATTTTAATAACGAAAGATTTAAGAAATTAATATATAATATGATTGTGACAGTCTGATGGAATATTAAATTTTTACATAAATATCATTCGTAGATTACGTGAGTGAATACATACAGATGAAAAGTTGCATAAAATCGTAAAAATATTGACAAATGTAACTCGATTTCATCAATTAAAAATTAAAGAGCAATGCTGAAAAATGTGTAGTGTCATCTAGGATAAGAAAACAAAAAAAAATCGTATAAAAACTTCTTCAACCGCTATCTAAACCTAAACCAGAAACACGTAAAAGATAAATAATAAAGTTTCTGAACATTAAAATTTGTCTGATTTGTAGTATGCGAGGATTGCAGAGTTTGAATCTCATGTATAATTTTTGGTGTATGTTTAATTAAAAGACTCACTTTTATTTGGAAAAGATCTGTTTTTAAGTAGCACCCCTATTAAATAAACAGAAAGCAATAAAAAATTTTCAATGCTTTAAGGTATCTGACTACGTCTAAAAGACTGTTTTCGGTCGAAATTTATAAAAAATTTTTATTGTTTTACTTTAAAGCCCATTTATTTAGCTTTCTAAATCTGGGTTTATTTTATTTTTACGATGAATAGAAACGGAGATACAGATTTTTTTATAAAGCACGGTAGCTGAAAACGAAACCGGAAGTTGGCTGTTTTCCCTCGTTATACCCAATACACCGCACTCTGAAGTATAAATTAATTTGCTTTTTATTTATTTCGATTAATTATACACTCTATCCGCAAGTCATGTCAATTTGAATAAAATTTTGAGTTTCTACAAGCTACTATGAACATTCTTGCCAAAATGCACATTTGTGGAGTTACAAAATTCACGTTTTGGGACATCGATAGCTTAATTGTTGTTCAATGATTGATTTTATGGTCTTAAAAGAGTATTTCATGAACTGGGAACAGTTCCTGGCTAACATATACATTGAAATAATATCTTAACCTCAATAACCATAGAATTGTCACTTCTAATAGACAGTCTTTGGCAGGAACAAAAAACACTAGAAAAAAATTACGGGCTCTCAGAATGAAAAAATGTGATAAGATTCCGAATAAAGAAGGTATATCTACAAATGTTACAAATTTCAAAAGAAGTTAAATAAATATATTTTAATGAAAAGCAAATTAAAACTTGAAACGCGTTTTTTGGAAAACTTATATTTCGTCAAAAGTCACTTACGCAAAACACGATATCTCAAAACATTATTTATATATTTCCTTGAAATTTTGTATATAAGTTGTCTTAAGTGTAGTAAAGGCAATGAACTAGACATATAGTTTTGAGATCAAGAGTTTTTGATTTAGAGCTGCCTAATGTCGATTATACCTATGCATTTTGTGAAATTTTGAATAAGAGAATACTCGACTGGCCATAACTTTCCTGTAAATGCAAGTATTTCTTAGATCCTAGTTCATTGCCTTCACCATAGCTGTAAATGTGCTGTGTAGAGAAATAATTTGAATATATGGATTAGAATTTCTGCTAGAGTGTTTTGCTTTTTGCTCTAATTTTACCCCTTTTTTTACCTAAATTATCCCATTTTACTGAATCTCAAGTGACATAAAATTTCCTGACTGGTATTAATGGTTTTTTTGAATCATATTGAGTCAGAAAATGAACTGAAATTGCACATTAAAGCGCTTTTTCAAAAATTCGTTCCCGCACGTAGTCAGATACCTTAAAAAATGGTCGGCATAAAAATAAGAAATGAAAAGTTTCTGGAAACCTCAACTCAATGTTCATTTAATGTAATATTTTATTATATCCGCCTTTATATACCTTTTAACTAAATATCGCTAATGTTAACAACGATGATGATTTATCACGTTGAGTTTCTTCAGTTAACTCTTCTACATTTATATGCAGCATTCACTGATTTATAAATTTCAGGTAAATTTATTTGCATTCCCAAGAATATGCTTATTTTTCGTGAAATGGTCGCTGCAAATTTTCTAAAATTTGTTTATATGTTCTTTAATTAACATTTTATATTTTTAAATACTGTTACATTTAAAAAATTCAAAGGTTAATGATAGTATTGCAAAATGACAAAAATAATTGTATAAAAAATGTTCAATAATTACATTGCTAATATGCGTGTTGAAATAACTCATTACTAAATTTAAGAAATGCTACATGTTACTAAGAAAACAATCAAACTAATAAAGACAAAATTTAAGATACTAACCTTGCAAACTCTTATCAACATCTTTTAAACCCTTTTTACATTTCCCCAACTGCAACACATTAAATCTTTATTTCGATATATTATAATTGATATATTATTGTAAACTGCACCTTAGAATAATGAAAGCACACGCTTAAAAGTACAGGTATTTACAAACTTTATACTGCTGTATTGAATTGTCTTGAAATTCAAAGAATAAAACAGCTTATCATATTTAACGCAACCATTCTTTGGATGAAACAAAACTGGCAAATAAAAACATCATTATTTCAACAAACTAAAGTTAGTAAAATTTCCTGTTAAATTACTACTGACACTATACTAAAGTCACTGTAGTTTTTAAGTCAGTAAAAGGAGTAACTTTTGAAAAAAGCATTAAAAAATACTATAATTACATATTTTTTAACTAATACCCACTTTATTCTATTTCATTAGATCTGAAATTCTTTATCATCTTATATATTTTTAAAATTAATGGCAAAAGAATTTTTTTATTAAATTCTTTAAATGATCCGGTCATTAGAACTGGTACAGGCTTTTCTTCTTGTTGTTGGAGTAATTATAAATAATGTGTAAGAAGTTAATAGTTCTTTCTTTGGCAGGATAAATCTTTTAAAAGCTTTAAAAAATGTACTTATAAGGTGCACTGCTTTTCATTTTCATATTTATTATTTATTTTTCCTGGGGAATTTTCATTCTGAATTTATATATGGAATGCTTATTTCACAGTCAATCAATGACAGTTAAAATTTTCTGAGAAGCAGCAATAATGTGATTAAAAAAGCATGGAGCAAATTCATTTGTCACATTTAAAAGATTTATCACCCAGGAAATCTATCTCAACCCTTTTCCTGTAGCCCTACGAAAGGACAACACCTCAACACGAATAGGGCAGCAGGCAACGAGACGAAGCATAAAGGAAGGGCACCCTTAACTCCCTATCGGTTAACCAGTATTTCAGGGCCACATTTGTTCCATAAATCTCTGTGAGTTGGAAATTAGTGTTAACTATTTTAAATAATTTTTTTCCCTTTATTTTCAGTGTCAGTCAAACTTTTTTCTCCCTATATGCCAATTAGCACTTATGTCATTTTTTTATAACCTTCATCATAAACTACTTGGTTTTACTAACTTATAAAAATAAAGGAAGGGCACCCTTAACTCCCTATCGGTTAACCGGTATTTCAGGGCCACATTTGTTCCATAAATCTCTGTGAGTTGGAAATTAGTGTTAACTATTTTAAATAATTTTTTTCCCTTTATTTTCAGTGTCAGTCAAACTTTTTTCTCCCTATATGCAAATAAGCACTTATGTCATTTTTTTATAACCTTCATCATAAACTACTTGGTTTTACTAACTTATAAAAATAAGTACAATTGGCTAAAACGTTTTATTAGTTCTAATGATGTAGTTTTTTTCAACTTCATGCGATGAGCTCTATTCCTTAAATTAAGCCGGTAGGTAACTAGGATGCAATGTTTTTATTCTTCATTCAAAGTGGTGAAAGTCACACACTGATGCTAATTTTTTTGTTTAAATTAATTAATTCTTTATAGAATTATCGAATTAAATATCCTCTAAAAATAAATGTATTAAAAGATTCAATCTTATATTCATTTCAATCTATTCCAAGGGAATATATTCCAAAATCAACTTCAAAGTAATAAAAAATAGTTCAAGCAATTTTTAAACAATTTTATATCAGATCCCCAGTACTCTACTGAACCATTATCTTTGTATACCATTATATATGTAATAATATAACTTAATTGGTTATGATATTAGATATGTGAAATAAATTATTGTATTTTTACTTTGTGTTTCGTAATATGATCTTTTGTAATTGATAGTAACTAAAAATATCAGCAAAATGAACTAAATATCTGTTATCAGTTTGTCATTAATTTTTCTTTGAATCAAAATATCTTCGTACTTCTACGTAACGAGAAATTGCAGTAAGTCATCTTGTGTCACAGAAAACCAACATGGTAATACAAACAGTTGTAATTGCTGGTAACTAAAAATAGCGGCAAGAATATTTAGAAATATGTTATCAGTTGCGTATTCACTTTTCTTTGAATCAAAATATATATTGGTACTTCTATATAACGAGAAATTGAAGTAAGCCTACTTCTGTCATAAAAAACCAACGCTGTAATACCACAGAAAGTTCTGTGAAATATACTAAGGTAGAATACACACTCACAAAAGAATATACAAGAATATCGGATTGGCACTGAAAAGTTCAAATATTGGACAAATACAAAGAGCCAAATTCAGAGACGGAAATTTGATATCTATGCTATAGAAAGATAAAAATTGAATTTTCAAAACTTCCTGACAAAGGACGAAGCAAAAAATAACTTGCGCAAAATGCAGGGAAGTGAAATATATTTCAGAATAACCGTTTATAAGTTTAGGCTTTGAAAGATCCTCGAAATAATTTTATTTTTGAAGATTTTTGTCATGAAAAGGATGGCTCATTCAGATTTGGATACCTGAAGTGAAGGCTTTTTGTTGACTTCCTTTTATTATATTCAGACTTCAAAAATTTAATGACGTGGCTCATATTTAACTTCTCAAAAGAAAGAAATGCAGATCTTTCATAGTTGAATTTATTATTCATTCTAAGAATATTTCTACAAATGCGCTCTTTTACGGTTTTTTTAACCTAATTTAAAACGATAAAAGGAATTTCTGTGAACCCTTTTTAAAATTCAGTCTACGCTCTGCACTCATTTCGACTATTTTAGATTTTAACGTCGGACATGTTAGATGCTAACAACGTTCCTCCCATGGTTGTCTCAGGAAGGAAATTGATTCACACACCAAAACGCCACAAAACTTGATATGGGAGATCCTCTATTTCTCAGTAATTACATATGTTAAAAATATAACTAATGCCTTATTTTAGAGATAAATGATAACAACAGAAGTTACAAAAAAAATTGAAAATCGGAAATGTAGTTCAACGACTACTGAGTCGCAAATTTGGGCAAAAATACACATGAATTGGTGACGCGATCCTCTATATCTCGGTTACTACATATGTTAAAAACATAACTAATGTCTTATTTTAGAGATAAAGGGTAACAACAGAAGTTACAAAAAACTTACTTAAACTTAAAAACTTACGAGAAACTTCCAGATACAAAAGTGTCACGCGAGTAAAGTTGTCCTACGCCTTTAACTCTATCAATACGGTAACGCCCCAAACGTATCTTTAAGCAAAAGACTATGGTCATCCGAAGCGTCCGAATACCACTGTAAATTTCCACCTCCTTTCGTTAAGTGTGATTGATTTCACACCTGCAGCGCGCGCTTTCTTCCTTAGAGTCGCTCGCCCAGATGGGTTAGGGGGAAGTTCTTAGCATTCGGACCGTGCCAGCTGTCATTGCGGTTTTTGAAGGGAGAAGTGAATTTACCTTATCTTAGAAAGAGGAACTCGGGCGTTCCCGTATTTTGAGATTCCTCTGTTCCAATGGTCTTAGGAATCAGAGGGTTAACATCAACGGCTGTTTGAAAAGACAGCCTCCTGTCATTTTTTTTATTTGATCTTTTCCTTGTTAAGAATTGTTACCTTAAAATAATATTCCTTATAAGATCAAAGTTATATGCTATTATCATAATTATTCTATAAATATTTCTGTATTAAATTAATATTTCAGAAAGCTGAGGGCCGTGGTAGCTAACTGGCAGTATTTTAGCTATGGGACTGGGAAGTCACGGGATCGAGACACGATTGCATTAATGATTCGCTGAAAACTGACTCGATAACTTCAAAGATTCATCATGTATGTGGACATGGATGTGATTACATCAATGATTCTTCTTGTGTTATTACCTTATACGTGCAAATTCCGTCTCGGACAAATTTCAATCTGTAGTGGGTGAACTTTTGACATAGTTGGGGACGTTGTAGTCTAGAAGTGTTTGGTCTGTTGGTAGAGTTTTGACTTTGAGAGGAGTCATGAATTCCAGACATGATTGTACCAATGATTTATGTTGAATATTGAAATAAAAGTGATTGCAATAATCAATCGCCATGTTTATCTGACTGGTGTGCTCAAATTCGTTGCGGCGAAACTTCCTTCCACTGGTATCTTGTGGAATTTTGGGGGAGGCTCGCGTGTAATCTTCGTCACTTGATTGCAGTTCGAGATTACATTGTCAAACCCAAAATGCTATTAATACACTTTACATTAAACCTAATTAAAACATGTTCAAGAAAGTTGTTACGAAATTCAAGTAAACACAACAGAACTAGGTTTAAAACACACTAGAATAGTTTTGACGATGCAACAGAATTTTATGTTAGAGTTATTTCGTAAAATATATTGTTAGCTTTCGCTTTCATTTTTTAGAAGTATTTTCTTTAGAACAAAGAATATTGCACTTCAGATCCGAATAATTACATCTAATGAATCATAAAGTTTCTATTCTGATTTTATAACAAACTGAACAAAAGCAAGTTTACAGCAACTTATTTAATTTGAATACAGTTATACAAGGCTAGTTCTAAATGGATCATATTTAAATTAAGAACATGAAGATGTGATGATATAGGAAAAATAAGAATTTTTAAAACCATTATTTTTTTATCAGTCTCTTTAAAAACAACAATTTTGTAACTTTAAAGGAATGGTTTATCAAACTCTTACTCACATAAGTTTATCATTAGTTAGACCTACCCTATTTTGTTTCGATGGTTTCTGGTAGAACTGAAAGGTTTGCTCAGACTGAAAATTGACTGATGATTCTTTATCAGTCTGGTAATTCAATGAGTTCTGAGATGTCTATTTTTTTTACCCTGGTTCGCTTATAAAAAATTCGCTTATATAAAATTCAGTCTTTAAAGAGAAAACAATTTTGTAACTTTAAAGGAATGGTTTATCAAACTCTTACTCACATAAGTTTATCATTAGTTAAACCTACCCCATTTTGTTTCGATGGTTTCTAGTAGAACTTAAAGGTTTGCTCAGACTTAAAATTTACAGATGATCCTTCATCAGTCTGGTAATTCAACGAGTCCTGAGTTGTCTATTTTGCTTACCCTGGTTCGCTTATAAAAAATTTTGATTTCAGAATTTCGATTCACAAATTTTTCATTGCTAGTACCTTCTACTATAACCAGGAAAAATGATCAGATTGAAGGTCTCTTTTCCACTTTAGTGTAACCTTAACTGAGTTACCCCGTTCCTGCTCTAAAATTCAGGAGCATTGAATGATGTTCCTGCAATAGCTCGAGCACTGAGGCCGGAGTTCTAGTAGTCATCACGGGCCAAGGCTCGACACCTCCAGTAGGAGGTTCTTACTATCACTGGAGGGAGGTAACTCGATCCCCACCAATATTGCATCCCCGAAAGAAGCGATACCCCTCTTACTTATTCGGCGGCTTCTCATCCACGAATTCGTTGTGACCCCCGTGGGAGTCCAAGTTAGAGTAATCATCCGAGAAAGGATAATCTATTAAAATTTTTTATAAGTGTTTTCTTAAAAATATAATGCAATTTTTGAGACGCTAATTTTACGTTGGCTTAGACCAGAAGGTTTATCTCTGGTTTCTAAACTGCCTCTTTTAAAAGAATGCATACTGAACTGCGAATAAAATTTTGTTGTGAGCCGTGCTTTGAATTGCAGTTATATTTAACTAAGCAGTACTTGTTTCTGCAATTTTAGATAATTTTTCTTTTATTTTTACGTAATGTGTATGTACTCTGTTTCCGAATCGATAAGTTTCAAATGCAAACGTAATAAACCATATGCGCTGTGTGAAGTGTTCATACATATGTGATCATGCAAATAGCTCAGAAATGTGTAATGTCAGCTGAAATTAATTTATGTATCGCTACGTTGAGAGATAAATCTTGAATTAATGTTTATAGCTCAAATTATATGTATAACATATGAGTTTATACATGGATGAAGATTTATTACATCGTTGGAGAAACTATACTAACATCAAAGCTGTTCCTCATATTTCTTAATTTAATTTATGGCATGGAAATATGAGTGACCTTAGATTACATTGAATTAAGCAAAGATAATCTTAAAGAGAAAAGAATAGACTTCAAGAAACCATTCATTAACTTCTCGTTGCTGAACTGTTTCCAGTTTTCGTTCTGAACAAAATAAGATACCAAAGGCTCTGTGTTCTCCATGAATAACTAATAATTCTTTTAATTTCTAGACTTCAAACATAAATCATATTTTTCTCAATGTTATACGTTTAAAAAATTTGAAAATACTATATAAATTTTAAAGACATAGAGTATACCGTACAATCAATTTAAGCATAAAAATTACAACCGACGTAAAATAATATTCTTTCTTTCTTGGCAATGAGGGTTAATTACGATTTTATAAATTTCACGTCACTAAGAAATCTTCCTCTTTCATGTTAAAATGTCTTCAGATAACTCAAATCTTAAACATGTTTTAACCCTTTGACTAAGAATTTAAAAAAGATGAACAAAAAATTATTCAAATTTCTATGCGGGATGTTTTTAAAAAATTTTCATCCAAATGTCTATGCGGGATGTTTTTAAAAAATTTTCATCCAAATGTCTATGCGAATGTAGGTAATAGGCTCCAAATAAGCCAAATTGAGTGTTTGGAGGTTTTTTCGCCATCCAACCGGATTTTAAACCAAATGCTAGGACATAATAGTCTCATAACCAAAACGCATTAAATCTTTATGCATGAATCATGAATATTATTAGTTATTTCGAAAACTCATTTATATATTTACAATATTTCATTAATAGTATTTTTTAAAAATGTGTCTTACTAACCAATAGATCAAAGCAATCGAACATACATGCACAGAATATAAGTCTTCCGTAAACAATGGCTTTTGGAGGAAAAAATAGGCTGTGCCTGCTGACTAAAGATGAAAGTTGCACAATTGTTCTTGTTTCACAACTGGGACATATTGCAATGAAATTCAAAGCAATTTTTTATCCCGGTAGTAATTTTGAAATATAAGTGGATGTTTATATCCCGTTAGTAGCCAAAGCGTTAATAATACACAATGTACATATATGTGGTTGAAGATTTATATCTGTTAGGATAGCTAGATTTCATACTATTGCGATAGCTAACTTCGCTGAAATCAGACGTTAAATTCAATAATTTTTTCCTATCTGATTAATAAATCAACTTGCTGCCTTTGTGTTACCCAAGTTTAATTTGCATAGATATTTAAAAAACTTTACAAATAAATTAAAATCTAAAGTTAGAAAAAATTTAACTTCTTAAAGAATGAATATACAATTGCTATTAAGTTTCTATCGGAAGCATATAAAACTCTAGAAGGAATGACGCTGTTTACTTCAGTCTGTTTACGAAAGACATAAACACAGAAACATAATTTTAAAAACACTTTTGATGAGCTAAGCAATGGGACAACATCCACTTTACATTTCACCTGTTTAATACTATTAAATCTTAAAGTGATGTTTAATATTTTTCATTTAATGAGCCTAAATTAATTTCGAATTCTTAATTGTAACTTCTTGAAAACTGAAGTAAAGTTTCACGACAAAATTTATATTAGATATGTTCAAGTCAATATGAGACATTTTAAACTGGAAATAGTTAATAATCTACATATTTCAATTAAAAAGAGAAATTCTAAAACATTCAAGATTTACTCGTTGATAATAGCATATTAATAGCGAAAAATTCAAATGCAATTCATTTTTATGCTAATAAGAGGTCAAAAGCACTTCATAAATTCACTGGAAGATTATACTGAAATATTTCGTCGCCTCACAGTTCGTCGCTATCCCAGTTTTATGATATATCAAAGAGAAAGAAAAAATTGAATTTTTCGCAGCCAAAAACGAAATTTTCTGAATTTTTTTAACATCTTATATGACATTGAGACCGCATGTTTCTATCAGAAGTGTTGCTTGTTAAGCGACGATTTATGACTTAATGAATACATTCTTGTCTTTTTTCCATTTGAGTCTTCCCCCCCCCCCTTTTTTTACAAGTATTTGATATATGAAGAAAAATCATATACAACACATTAGGGTTAACAGTTTTATGTAAGATCTTTCATTTTATATATGTACGAAATACGTTTCACTTTTTGCAATTCCAACTTTCTTCTCAGAAGCGGTAGTCTAATACAAAGTCTTTAATCTCATAATACTCCCGAAACATCTCTATAGATTCTTCGAATAACGGCACACATTCATTTTATGTTCTCTTGAATTCTTTCCCAGAATCTCTATATTTCAAGGCTACTGAATTTTCTTTTCTTTATTGAAGGTTTGATATAAGGTTAAAAATTTTCAAGGTTTCATATCCTAAAAAAAACATATTCAATACATGAGAGCTAACATTTTTATGTAAGGCATCTTTTACTCTAAATATGTACAAGATGAATTTCGCTCTTTACATTTCAACTTTCTTCTCAGAAGCTGTAGTCTAATACAAAGTCTTTTATCTCGTAATACTCACGCAACATCTCTATAGATTCTTCGAATAACGGCACACATTCATTTTAAGTTCTTTTGAATCCTTTCCCAGAATCTCTTTATATTTCAACGCTACAGAATTTTCTTTTCTTTATTGAAGGTTTGATATAAGGTTAAAGATTTTACAAGGTTTCATATCCTAAAAAAAACATATTCAATATATCAGAGCTAACATTTTTATGTAAGGCATCTTTTACTCTCAATATGTACAAGATAAATTTCGCTTTTTACATTCCAACTTTCTTCTTAGAAGCGGCCTTCTAATACGAAGTCTTTCATCTCATAATGCACCCGCAACATCGCAAAAGATTCTTCGAATAACGACATACTTTCACTTTAAGTTCCTTCAAATTCTCTCCTTGAATCTCCTCATCTTTCAACGCTATTGCATTTTCTCTTCTTTTTTTAACCCACCGCATTTTCTATTAAAACTCCCCGTCATGGAAGGCACGTAACGCAATAAAAAATATCCCCTATCCCATGTGGTAAGAAAACCGGAAAAGAAAAATATATATCTATAATAAAATACCACGCACGACGCTAAAAAGTTAACCCTATCGCGTGCCCCCTTCCATCTTAAATGCAGAGTATTAATTCACTATCGATCGCAATCCATTTGCACGTAAAAGAAGGTCTTCTAATACGTAAGGAAAGAGGGTCGATTGGGGTAATGTGAAGTGGTGTAACAGGTGGTTACAGTCAAGATGTCTTCCATCCAAATTCTTCGATCCGGGCTGAATCGATATGACAATCGTGCCATTGGGTTGGTGGCAATTTGCTTTTACCACTTCTGTGATGGCTTGTAGAAGGAATTCGAGTTGTAATTACGGAATTTCCGGTGACATTTCTTTCCCAGCTGATATGGATGCTTGTATTATTTGTGAATATTCGAAAGAAGCTTGCGATGGAATTGATGGCAAATCAATCGACTTGTTTTATAATATAAGACAAATGGTGAGCAAATATACATTTCTGAGAATAAGCAAGCTTTAATTTCCAACGAAAATCTAGAATTTTTCGAACACTTTGTAACAATACGAGAGAGTATCAATGAAATTCCGTTGTAACAGTAGCTGCTTTAAAAATAGGTATTGTTGGAATGGAGCCCTCTAACTTTCCTCTCTACTGAATGTGAATGAACCTTTGGCGTGCGGTGGATCTAAAATCTGACGAAGCAGTAGATTCGAGTAGATTGCATTTATCACAGGTAATGAGAACAATATTATCCACGCAAGTTTTACAAATATATAATAATATAAATAAACTATCTCAAGATAAATAAAAAGCTAAACACAAGCATAATAACATGAAGTACAAGCCCCAAAACAAAATGCCAAACAAGCAAACTCGACTATTATTCGACCCACAACAGGTTGTAATAGGATGCAAAGTCGCTGATAAATGAGAAAAAATAACATAAAAAGCTTCACTTTTTTAGCTTTTCTCTTTCTGTACACACACATGCACACTGTCCACAACAGCTCCGAAACATTGCGAGATAACTGTGGACAAGGAAATGGCGTAATGAGCATGCATTAAGCGGTATGGTGGCGACATGAAATACATGCTCACTTTTAACATGCATCTTTTACATTGCGCGTACTGTTGGCTAGAAAACCAGAACTACTGTATCTCTTTGAAAAGCTATGTGCTCAGTGGAAGCGAGAAAGAATATGAATTTAACGTACCAATAGAGAGGTGGCAAGATGCTGAGACAAAGAAAGTATCAATTGATTACTTTGAACATATACTCTGTTGCCCCACGATCGGCTGGAAAGCCAAAAATACTGAAGGAAATGGTTCATTACGAATCCCATTCCTCCGCTTGCCAGTAGTAGGCAAGAAAACACAATCGTGCTTCTAAAAGTTTTCGAGAGGAACTAGGAGAAAATAAGAACACACAACTTGGCCGCGTCGGACAAAATAATTGCTTAATGAAACATTGTTCCTCTAACTTCGATGGAATGCTCTCCACTGGAAAGAACAGGTGCGAAATGCGTCAAATCAAATATATTAGTACCGATGTTCCAAGATACAAAATCTTTATCTTGTAATCTTCATTCGTAGTTTACTTCCCCGTTTTAAATTTGTGGGGTCATATATTGTTGAACTGTCTATGAGAACTCACAAGTTTTCGATTCATTTACAAAAGATTTATTTTTGTTAAAGAATTTTTTTCTATTCTTTCACCTTAAAAATAAGAGCAAAATAAAACACCCGGGAAATGTAGAATTAAACTACCGCAATAAATTTACAAATAATAATACGCTAACATTTGAAACTTTGTAATTGCGATAGCAATGTCCTTTAATAATTTTAGGGATATAACATGTGTGTGTAAAGAAGCAGGTAAGAATGCAACTTTTTACTTATAACTCCTTAGCTTACTTTATATATATATATATATATATATATATATATATATATATATATATATATATATATATATATATATATATCATGAAAGTCAAA
>BGPR01034475.1:0-16458 GCA_013235015.1 Araneus ventricosus
CTGTACTTCCACGTTCAGTTACGTATTGCTCGGTACATTAAAGGCAACTCTATTCCCTCTTAACATATGATGATCTATCCTGTACAATAACTTTACAAAATTAATTCTTTAATGAACGTAAGTAATGTAAGATATCTCGATAATGGTTCTTTTTTAAGGTTTAGTAGTATATTATAATCTACCTATTCAATTCGTGACGCATTAATTCAATAATACTCGTTGCATCGCATTTTGTCATTCCATTTTATTTCTGCTAGAGAGTGAAGGAATAATCCCTCCTCCTCCCCAATCAAAGTACTTTTAGTGCTTTTTAAAGTTCATTGATTTTGCAAGGAAGATTGATGTGTCCTAGAGTGTGCTCGCCACTTTCTATGTCGCGACATTCACCGTGAAAAGTTTCTTGGAACACGCTGTGAGGCTGTTCTGTTCCGCAAGTGTATACACCAGATTCCATTGACCAAACGTTACTAAATGCCTGTAAATGAATATAGCTAAATTTAATGTTGGCTAACATTTCTAGAATCCCGTTTATATCAATTTTCATGCATATATTGAAATAATTCTTCAGATTTAATGTGTTGATCAGTTTGACTATTGTTATATTTCAAAACGTTTAAGACTAAATAAGTAGACAGCCAAAAATACAAGCCGATTCCGCGGCTCGGTAACGATGGTATTAGTTCCCAATGTTTTCCCTCTCGTATCCCTTTTACTAGTCTTTTTTTAACTTTGGTGCCTAATAATTTCAACCCCTTTCCCAATAAGTCACTTGTTTGAAAGGGAATTTTTTTTTTATAATGTTCATTATTAAAGTTACCTTGAGACTCAAGCGACTCGAAATAATTTAACCCTTATAGTTTCTTTTTCTGCCATGTGTCCTGGAAATAAGCATATTTTTTGTAACCAATTTTGTGTATTTGAATTGATTTTCTAAGTTCAAATGAACAATCAAAACAGTTACAGGCAGTGGTTTTATTAATTTTTTGATGTAATTTTAATGAAGGGGAAGAAGGGACCCTAAAACTGGTTTACCCTAACCCTAACCTGACAAAGTGATTTACGCACTTGTTTTGCTATCCAGCATTAGTGGACTACTGGGAGCCATTTATTAGAGAGCAATTTACAAATTAAAGAGTGAAAGAACCCGGAAAAATCAATGGATTGTAGTGGAAGAATGACCTGCCCGAGTGAGGGATCAGTACAAATCCAAGGGAAGTTCCCTTTCGCATTCCCTAGAACAGAGTTCGGGCATTTCTATGATTTTATTTTGATTTACATTTTCTTTATTTTTTATAGCATTAGTTTTGCATCTAACAGATGAAAAGATAAGTAAAATAGTATCATATTAATTTAAGATGCAATTTTACCTTTACTGAATGTGATAGTCCGCTATTCAAGTTGAAGCAATGCAATCCTTGAGAATGTTTCATGGCAATGAGTTTTATAAAATTAGGTTGAATGAGAAAGATATTTTTTAATGTCTGGAAATCAGAGTCAAGATTACCGGTATATGATCTTAATGCGAAGGTGTATCAACAAATGCACATGTGTCAATTTTGAAGTATAGAAAATAATTAGTAAAAAATTAAATTATTTACTAAAATGGGAACTAGGAAGCTCTGCGGCTGGCGCAATGCAAGATCTCGTGAATACACACCGATAGCGTCGTCAGACATAAATTAAAATGGCGGTAGTGTCGGTGCATGTCGTCAACTGTAAGAGGGTGGCAGGTTGTGATAAGATTTCTTTTTTTGCAAAAGGAAGAAGCTGGAGATCCATTCGGAGATGGTGGAAGTTTACCGTAAAGACTGTATTGACCGTGCCAATGTGGAAAGATGGGTGCAAATGTTTCAAGACGGGCGAACAGGTTTCGTCGATATGAAATCCTGATGTAGAGAGGCCAGTGACTTCTTCAACCTGCTCAGTGTTGTGAAATCGGCAATAATTATTCGTCGCACGACGTTGGATGAATAAAGGAAGCGTTGCAACATTTCCTATGGATCTCTGCCTGGGACATTGTTCGCGGAAATGGGTACAGGAAAGTTTGTTCTCGCGCTGGGTACCAAAAAAAAATTGTCGGAACAGCACACTGGATGCAGAATGGCGCAGTCTAGAACATTTGCAGCGGTACAACTTGAGGGAAGGTAATGATTTTTTTTTTGGCGAGTATTGTCGGGATATGAAACCTGCCTTACATGCACAGGAGTCAAAGCCCGCGAGCATGATGTGGGAAGCATCCATCCTTCTTTTTCTCGAAGGAATTCAAAAAAGTTTCACCTTCCACTCGATTGATGCTCGCTATCTTCTGGGTCATGAAGGGGTGTGCTACAGGTGGTGTTCCTACCCATTGGGAGTACTGTAAATTTTGCAACATACTGTGCAACGCTGACTAAACTGCAACCTGCCATTCGTGACAAGCGCAGTGCGTCAAATCAACACGTTCGACTGCTGCACGACAATGATCGTCCGCATATTTCCTCGCCCAGTGCGTGAAAAATTGCAGGGATACAGTTGGGAAATCTTGGAGCACCCAACATACAGTTCGGACTTGGCGCCCTCTGATATCCATCTGATTGGACCCAAGAAGAAGCTCCTTGGCGGTAAGAAGTTTGAGTCTGACGACGAACTGAATCAGGGCCGTGCGAAGGTGGTTCTTCTCTCAGCGGACGGAGTTCTATGAGACCAGGATTTTCAAACTGATCCATTGTTGGTATAAATGCCTCAGCATGCATGCAAGGTATGTGGAAAAGTAATAAATGGTTAAGTATTAACTTTCATTTCTGTTTCGTAGTGACATTAATTGCCATTTCCTTTTTTAAAAAATTATGTGCGTTACTTACACACATCAGACGAGTATATTCTTTCCAGAAGCTTTGTGTTTATAAGTAGTATTTAGTGTTTTATTGCCTTGGCACTGTGTGCTTGATACTCTTCCTTAACTGCTATCCAGTAGGAGTTCGATTAGCATAACTTTTAATTTTCATACGAAGTTGCAGAAGAAATTCTACAAGATTTTATATTTATTTTACTCCCTTTTGTGTCTCCGCCATTACCAACATTGCTTTCGCCTACCACCACGGCTACACGTACCACAGATTTGGAATCTCTAACATAGAGCCAAAAGCCACAAACGAATATATCTCCAGTTGGAGCACATAAAGCCGTACCGAAAATCAGACTCTGGAATTAGACTTCTACCAATTCTGTTTTTTCCTGCACTTTCGGTTTTAAATTGGAAAAGAATGAAAGAAAGAAAAACAATCTTTAATTATTACTCATTGCAATACTAGGGTTAATGTAAAATATAAAAGCTTTCAAATAAAAATTTAAAATTATAGATCATCTCATTCAGGTTTATCTATATTTTACGATGAGCGGAACACTAGCACGTAGACAATCACAATCACATGAACACAATCACAAACGTAAGTATGCGTCTTACACATCAAGTCATAAATTCTAAATTTTCCAAATACATATAAAAAATTGTCGTGGGCGATTTTACTCATTGTGTTGAATTAGTAAATGACTAGAAATTAACTTAGTCCTTATTTAATTTTATTTTTAGCTCATTCTTTAGCACCAGTAGATTCTACATCATAAAAATTTGTAAGTTCTCTGAGAGTTCGCCATATATTAAATTTCTGCCATGGCATGTGAACTTCTGCATTTCCTTGGAGCTTTAAGATAATGTTAATGGTTTTATCTTAATTTTCGTAAGTTTAATATTTAGGTTTTCATTCATTCACTAATGGCTCTACGGGGAAATGACATCCCTGAGGACCTGAAAGAGTTAAACACAAAACTCTATTAGAATAAAAAATCTCAACGGTGAATTTCTAAAATAGGAGAGTAGAGTCCTGCAAAAGGTCTTACAAAAAGCCAAATCGAAGGTGAGTACTCGAAACATTTAAGAGGAAAACTACCGTCCATATTCACGAATCAAAAGAGTGGGTTAGTTTTATTCCCATTTACAAGCAACTCGAGTGGTTATTTTGGGATTGTCCATGTAGCTTGGAGCCGTGATCAGACGACATCTTGGACCTCCTTATCCAGGCGTCTGCGCCACATTAGAGCCAGGACGCTTGACCAATATCAGATGTGGCGCAAGCCGAGCCTATAAGCGCGTTGAATCTTCAGTGGAATCGGGTTTCATTCCTGGGGCCCTCGGGCTGCGAGGCTGGAACCTTACCATTACTCTATCACGACCCAAATAAAGTTAATAATAAAACCGAAAACAAAAGAAAATCCCCAAATTAGCGCGCCTAAATTAGTATCTGATGTTGAAAACAATTTGAAAATTCATACAATCCCGAGACCGTTCGCAAAGTATAAAACCTCTGACTTCTGACGGCCTCAAAATCTTACTACCACCGTTGTATACGAGGTTTTCTTGACATATGGATTGGTGAAATGGACTCGTTCGTCCTTTCCTCTTTTCTCTTCAATACGGGTAATCGACAACCCACTGGGGTCGCTAATTGACTGATACAGTCTTGGATGGAGCACGTAAAGTGATTTTTTCAATTGTTACCACGATAAGAAGGAATTTATAATATTTTTCTTTTTATTGAAATTATGTTCAATATATTCAAGCAATTTGTTTTATTATAAAATAATCTGGAGCACCACTGTCAGAAAATGAAATTTGCTATGGATGTTTATATTCCTTTTACCAGCTACTTGCTAACAGTTTTGGATTGTAATTACACCTTTTGCGTTATGCATTTATTTTAAATTCGATACAAATATATTTTTATTATTTCTAGAAGGAAAATCCCTAAACGCCCAATATTTACATACATTCGATATTAATAAAACTTAAAATAATCATTCATTGAATTACTTCAGTTCAGCTAGATATGCAAAAGAAAAGCAAAAAAGACAATTTTGGGGTCACTATCAGTATATTATAATCTCAACATTAGTATAATGCCTCAGAAAGAGGTTTTAGTAATATATTTCTTTTCATAAGGTTTCTTACTTTTCCAAATCAGTTTCTTAACCATGTAAAGAGAAGTATTTGGTGATTCACACAATCAGAATCATTCATTATTTAAAAAAATACCGAACTTATTTGTTAAGTCATATATATATGCTTTTAAATGCCCATTAGTATTGTCAAACTACCTTTCTCTACTTGACAGATACGGATACAGATATAAGAAGATACACACAATTGTATAAATTAAAAAATAAAAATGAAAAAAAATAAAGAAAGACTATCAAGGAATAGATTTCTTCAAAATGAGAAATATAACCAAATGATATTCAAAGGTTTGTTTCCGCTATATATCCATATCTTGTGATCTATAACCAATAAAAGCTTTTAAGAAATAAAAATGGTAAGCAAAAAATATTTTAATATATACAATAAAAATACATATCTTACCTTTCCAACATTTTAAACAGAGATAATGTTAAAACTGTATATATATATATATATATCTATGTGTGTATGTGTGTGTGTGTGTTTAGGCAGGGCACTTTTTTAAAAAGTAAGTTTCAAAAATATTTTTAGTACTCTTTGGAAAAAGGTGGGTGGAATATAAATTTATTATAATTGTATGAAAAATCATAAATATAGAATAGCCCTTAAATGCTTTTTCTTCAAATGATAATGCTACATTGCACAGTTCTTTTCTATGAAAAGGGATCTCCCTTTCAATAGTTATAAATTAACCTTTTCCATCCCAAACTGATAAGCTCCAGATATGATTAAGAATAAATAGAATGTTTAGAGCATCTCCTTCGGAATTCATTTGCATCTTGTCCAATTCACACTGAACAAGAGAAAATAGGCTCCTTTACAATGCAAAAGACTACTACTTCTATGGCAAAATCCGTCTAACACATGTTCCAAGAAATTTTACCTCTCCTTACGACACAAAGTTTTCTGAAATAGATTGCGGATGTAGCGTTTTCTCCTCTTGAACATTTTTAACAATAAGCGTAACGACAATTCCGTAGCTGATTTGACTGAAGATTTTGTATTATCAATGCAACTGGTTAATCGATTAATTGATATTAAAGTTATGAAAACATTAGAATTGGTGCATTGTCATCGAGAAGACAGAAGTGCACGAAATTTAAAAATTCCAGTACATTACTAATAAAATTTACCATAGCTTGCGACTTTTTTTGTTTGTTTACATTTCAAATCTTGAATCCTTCAATAAATCGCAATCAATCAAAAAATTACCTATTCAATGGTAAATCATTTTAATTATATCTTCGAGTGTAAAAGTTAACCCAGCTTGAAAGAAACATTGTTTATCTATTAACGTTAAAAGTTATATTTGTCTTCATTATAAGAATTTCGAAAAAATCAACTTTAATAAATGAATTTCCCAGAAATTTAAATTTATAAACAGTATTATTAGACTTTAATACTTCTTACAGTCAAATAAATACAGATTTTAAAAAAATATAACTTATTAAACCGTAAGGAAAAATAATCGCAGGAGCAGACTTAGCAAAAGAGCATGGAAAGGATCCCACTTTTGGATTTCTGAGATTTTTCCGGATACAGTCTCTACGGTTCAGAGCAACATAAAACAATTTGAGGAAACTAAGCAAAAATAAAGTAACAGCTAATAAAAATTAGAGGAACTGTTAAGCAGTTCTAATCCGAATCTGGTGCGGTTACATAGCAGCTTCTAAAGAAGGCAATTTAGTTGTAACCGCGGGAACCCTCAATCGATATAGCTCCGATTTATCGATATTCATTGGGAAGAATAGAGCTTCCTTCGACCTAGAGTTTGAACCGACATTTTCCTGAGACCATGTCTCCTTTATAATGATGAAGCTTCTTTCTCAAACCTGAGAAAGTGAATATCTCTTTAATTCGTATTCTATATGAACTAGGCTCTTACATCTCCTTAAACCCGGTGCACACATCCGTTTTAATTGGACAAGAAATTAGCGGCCAAATGCCGCAAAAACGATTGAAGGTATGATGCACATTGCTAGCAGTTGGGTACTGAAAAAAGACATCTTTAAATGCTAGAAAAGTAATAAACTGGCCTTTTTCACTGCATTTTACTAAGACGCGGGACAGAATCGGACGCGCAATTACTTCATTCATTACTTACGTTACGTGAGCAGTACCCATTGCTTTCTGTGTATTTCAAGCCTTTAATCGCTTTGCCCGCATTTTCTATTAATGACTTGCCTGGTTAAAATCAGATTGTGCACAGAGTAATACATAAAAATAATCTGTCCCGATATAAATATCTAAAAATCGAATAAAGTTCACCTCGGAGCCATGGCACACGATTAGTACATTTAGCTTTTAATATCCACCTGGTTATATTAAGTTTGGTCTTACTTATTTACGCCGCTCTTAACTTTAAAACGGAGGTTATTTCTGATAAATTCGACTCAATGAAACAATTGACAGTTTTCTATAGGCATAATTATTATTCAAAATTTTTATAGAAAAAATAATTTAACTTATGCGGCGCATTTGAATAATAATACATAATATCTTTTTCACGTTTTCATTTATTTAAAGTATAGATAATAAATATGCAACATTTTCTAATCCTGAGAAAATTTGAATAATATGCTCGATCTTCAAACATTTAATAGGGTCTTCTGATTTAACACATTATGTTGCCTCGAACAGTCATAGAATTTAGGTTCCATTATGATTTCTTTAAATCATGAGCTTATTGGCTATGAGTTTCTTTGCTTCTTGTGAATTGGTGCTGGAATTTTGGCGTTTAGACAGTGTGCTGGATGTGCGGTTGCAATAAAACGGTGATTTAAATTATATACATTTAATTTACATTATTTACACTACTTATTTACATGACGAAAGCTTATGGGAACAACATCGCATCGCGCGGATACAATCAGGAATGATAACAATGTTGCCAGATACAAAAGATACATTTTACATTTCAATAATAAATGAGTGGCTTGACGATAGCGCCGCCACAGGATCACTTACCAAATGTAGTATTGAAATAACGACATACTTAATGTTACTAGGCGCCACGTTTATCAGTAGCACATTCCTTTGTCCCCAGTCATATTCGGGACACTGAAATGACTCATATTCTAAAAAAGAGCAATCCTCGTTAACAATGACAAAGACAGCAGGAAAACTCAAAAAATCCGAATGTAGTGACTAGTAGCGCGAGGATTGCTTGTCTATTCCGAAGCTTCAAGTTATCTATCCATTTCCAAATAGAAGTCAAAAAATTACTCCCATTCAGCTAACAGATGGCTATAAGAAATCTCAAAATCAGAAGGAAATAGAACCAATTCGTTTCGTAGCTTCAAATGATAAAAACTTCAACTATAATTTTCATCTACCAGCTCGGACATTTCAGTCCAAGCTATAAATTAAAGAAACTCACATCTTCATAAGAAAAGGTATTTTCTTTGTGCATAAAAAAATTTATATTGACAGTTTTTGAATTAAAATAGTGGTAAAGCTTTTAATAAAATCTCCGTGCCCATCGATATGTTTATATTTTTTCTATGTCGTATAATGAATAAAATATTTCTGGAAAATACATACAAATCCAAATGATTCTAACGAAAATCTGTTCAATCAATACTTACTGAATTATTTAGTATGCAAATTGTTAGTTCTTTATAGTCTCTAACTGGCGTTAATTCTAGAAAATTTGCGCTTTTTTCCATTGATGAATGTTCATACTTTATAAATTCTTTTATTGTAAAGCACCATTTTGTGACGTGGCAGTTCATATTTTAAGAACAGAAACTGCTTTCATTTTTTAAAAAAATATTAGGATAGTATTCTTATGGAGAGTTTGAAAATCAGTTTCGTTTTAATTAAATTATTATTATTTAAATTTTCAACTCAAATAGTTGAATATGAAATGTTTTAAAATTATGTGCACCATGCATAAACCTTAATTCTGCATTTAGATCACTAAATTAATTCCTTCTTAAATATCAAGAGTTAAACCTACAACTAGGTTATTTTCTCATATGTGTAATTAAATGACACTTTCTGTTTCGGGAATGAAATGTCATTTTAATTCATTTGAGAACCTAAAGGACAGCTAAAATGCTTATAGATTCCAAGTAATTTTTGTATCGACTTACGTCTCTGAATGACTTGGTTTTTGCTTGCAAGTTTAAAATGGCTTTAACTTGATGCACGCACGGTATCGAATTACAGTTGAGGGGTTAGAAAAGATTCTACAAGACATGTAAGTGATCAGTTGGAAACATCTGACCCTTTAAGCTCTTTTAACGCGATGTAAGTACGACTTGAACGTTAACATTGTTCTTTAACGTGACTTTCGAAACATATTATACATGCAATAGTAGTATGGAAAGACGTATAGCCCTATTTTGAAGTAACATAGTATACTTGGAAATGGCAGTTTCAAAGCCATTCATTGCCGGGTGAAATCAGTCCCACAGGGCCAACTATCTAGGGTATACTTGACTCTTAAGCATATGAACTAAAGTTGACTCTTATAGTCCATTGCAATTAGAACGAAATTTTCAAATGCTCTCGTTTATAAATCTTAATAGATTGCATTGAATATCCAGAACGCTGATTGATAATTTCAATAAGAAACGATATTTAAAACTTGAAATATAAGGAAAAGCACATTCATATCCTTAAAATTATAATAACCATAAAATATGTTCTTCAGATAAATTTGTCTTGTAGGGACAGATAACTGAAAATAAAATGTAATTTTCTTCTTTTATTGTTTAGATAATTTATTAAGTGATCCAGCAAAGATTATTCTTTTCTAAAATTTAAAAAGTAATTGTTAAAATTTCTGGATATAAATTTTATATTTTATTACTTAGCTTGTATTTCAAATAGATTTGCCGATGGATATCAAAACTGCAGGGAATAACTATCTAGGGTACACTTCACGCTTCAGCAGATGAGGTTGAATTGAACCCAAAACATCAAAATTTTATTTTTTCTAAATATTAACTTTAACTTGTAAATAAAACAAGTTACAGATATGATTGTTGTGCAAATGTTGGTTAATTAAATTTCCGATAAAATATTACTTTAAATAAAGCTTGCATCTGGACAAGTTTTCCAGTAATTACATTTTTTTAGTAAACTAAATAAAAATGCCAGCAAAATATTTAATTTTTTTTATTAAAGTCCAGTATATATGTATAAAACAACAAATTTTTTTTGGAAAATGCAAAATCTAAATTACTACAGAATTACAAGAAAAATCACTTTATAAAAAGAGAAAATTTATTTCTGAAAGAGCTACGCCATTAACAGGGGGCGCAAAATTGAAGAATCAATTAGCTACATATAAGAGAAACGTGCACATTTTGAAACTATTATTCTCCTGATCCTTAAGAATTGAAGTGGTTCCATTCAAGTATGGGAAAACATAAGGAATCCAGTCCTTTTCATAGCCTGAGATCCAACTCAATCTAGGTTTCTCAAAACAAAAAAGTAAATAGTTTTATATTTCAAAGATTTGTTGACTAAAACCCCTTCTGAGAAAACTCGTTAATGTCCTTTTGAAAGACTTTTGTCCCATTGGAGAGGGGGAAATATACTTGACCAGTCGTTTTAGTCATGGAAAGATAATGTATGAATTAGCTTTACAGGGTCTAGAGGTTTCTAATGGTATGGTTGAAGCTAAAATGTTATAGCCTCCATAATCATACTGCTTAATTGGTTATTAGATTTTTCCAAGCAATTTGTTCGTGACAAACAATTAGGATTAAAGCGTTATTCCAATTTTTAAATAGAAGACGAAAGCATGAAAACAATATTTCTACTTGTTCGATAAAATTTAAAAGCAATCCACTCCAATTTATCAATATTTAGAGTATCTAGGAATAAAGGTTAATATATATTATAATTTCATCCTTTTTAAGTGATTGTGTGGGATTTTATCTTGTTTTAAATGTGAGATCAATGGAATGCTTATCTGTTTTATATTTTTTAAAGTATCAAACTTTCCACTACAGAATCACACAAAGAACTGTTCGAATTTCTTACTTAAACCTTTTTTAAACGGTTAACGTAATAATGTATGAAATTTTCGCAGAAAAGTTAGCAAAATCTCATCAAAAAATTAGAAAATATTTAGATAGCGATGCTTTATATAGACCACACAACGGTAATTTATTTGAATATCATAGAATTAATTTCATCCAATCATGAAACAATATTTGGATCATTGTATGAAATCAGCATCGCGTTCTTATTTATCTCATAGAATACAAGACGAACTGATTTCTGCTTTGGATAAAAACGTTAGAAAGTAAATAATATATTTAAATAAAAACGCTAAATATTTCACAATTTTACTAGATTTCACTCCAGACCCACCAAGAAAAATTATCTGTTATTTTAGGATATGTTAATATAGTTGACTCTGAAGGTGATCTGAATATACATGAACGAACCATTGTTTGTAAACAGTAAAATACTCGAGAGGGTTATCAGTCAAGATAGAAAACCTATCAGAAAACGAGGAACTGTATTTGGGAAACTGCATCAACAGTGGTACTATGACTAGGATTACAAAACCTCTGGATTTCAAGCTCACGGTCCAGACTAACGTTCGGATTTTCGAAATGTCTGGATTAATGCCAGTGAATACGACGAGAGGAACATTTGGTTGTAATAGAGAGTGTTTTCACAAAAGCCAACGTCATTTCGCCAATGAAAGAAAATTCATTGTTTACATCCATTGTTAATGAAAAAGTGGACCTGCACCAGTTCAAACTGAAAATTAAAAGTTTTGGCAGTTTTGTTTTAATTTTGTTTTTCATTACTATAATTTTGAATTAACAAACATTAATAAAAATTGTATATTTTTTGCATTACGACGTCTTAAATTATTTCTTTCACATCCACGAACTCCGTGCTTGTGTTATGAAAAGGAGTTGTTGGCAGGCATATTTTAGAATTTTATATTAATTTAACTTAATTTTAATTAAACTTTTCCTACCCTCACCCCCCGACGTGTCTGGATTTTAACCAAACAAATTATGGTATTTCTAACTTTAACGGATCTTCTAGGAGAGGTTTTAGATAAAGGTTTGCAATGGCCTTTATCTTGCAAAGAATTCCAAACCACACTATATGCTCTGTAGAAGTCTTAATTTTAATTTTGTTCTTAGAGACATTTAAAACCTTCTTCTTGTATATTCATTTTTTGTGAGGAGCGTTTGAGGAACATACTACAAATCGCCGGTACTTGCGGGTGAGATCGAGAGACATCTTGGATTTCATCTCCCACTTTTAGTTTTCCCGAATATCTCGAAAAATATAAAATTTTCAAATCACAATTAATTTAAGAAATTAAAGAGCGTAAAATTACCTACAAACACATACTTTTGTTTTTCTTCCAGCTTTAAAAGTTTCCAAAATAAAGATTCTCAAAGTTTATCGCCATCTTGAAATTCATCCCGCCTTTTTTTAATATCTCGAAAACAATTCGATTTTGAAATTGCCTGCGATACAACAAAATGATGATCGTGATATTCCAAACAAATGTATGCTTTTATTTTTTTCTAGTTTTAATAGTTTTTGACATATGTAAGAAAAACAAAGACAGGGGGATAATATCCAAGATGGCGGCAAATGTTAGACCCATTATCTCCGAAATTATTGAAGCTGAAATAAAATTAAAAGCATGGATTTGTAGAGAATTTTACGCTCTTTAATTTTCTGATTACATGTAATTTAAAAATTGAATAAATTTTGAGATATTCAAGAAAAATTAAAAAAGGGGTGACGAAATCCAAGATGGCGATAACATTAGAGACCTATTATCTTGGAAACTATTATAGCTGGAAGAAAAACAAATAAATGTGCTTGTAGGGAATTTTACGCTCTTTAATTTGTAAAATCATTTGTAATTTGTAAACTGAAAAGTCTTCGAGATATTTAGGAAAAACCGTGAAAAATTACCATTTCACCCTCTTTCCACTCCCTCCCCCGAAACCCGACGCTCCAGGCCGTGTGGCGTTTTACTACTTACTACGGGGAGGTTATGGATCAATTTTGCGCTGGAGAGAACTTTTCTTTTTGGATGTTTGGGTTTTGACCTAATTGTACTGTATTATTAGAAATTACTAAGACATTTTTGGGATTGTTACAAAATAATAAAAAAAGAACAAAAAGTAATTTTCGCAAAGAATTATTGAGGATTGCGATATTTGCTGGAACTGTTTCTGCGGTTGAAACGCCATTTCTAGCTAATGGATAAAGCATTATTTGCAGTCATTTTACATTCTGTTCGATATAATATTTCTTCTATGAGAGTAATTTAAAGATAATCGAAACGAATATTTATATTTTTTATTTAGAATATTTATAACCTTGGGGAGAATTAAGTTAGAAGGCAAAGTATTTGCAAAAAGGGTAAAATAGATTAAAATACCGAATATTGTAGAAAAAATTTCAAAAGATTATCCTAAAATTGAATGATCGCGATCATTGCCCATGCAGTGCACAAGTACTGTTCAATTTCGAACTTGCGTCATATAGGTTCTTAAGCCGGTGTCTTCTCAACCATGCTTCGTAAACACATACTACGGACGTATGGAAATATTTAAAAGATGCTTGTATTCTGCTTAAAAATTAATTCAGTTGGTAGAAATTCAATGAAAAATTACTATTTGTGAATGAGGTTATTAACATATTTTAACTTTTTTTATTGGATCTCCGATAAATGCAAAGATTTGATTAATATTTCTTGATGACGATTAAAACATGCATTACGTATGGATTTCATCAGGATTGGGTACGTGATTACTAGAAAGTTGAGGTGAAATTGCATCACTGAACGCTTCATTAAATCTATTGTCACCAGCAAATTAAATGAAATTTATAAGATGCCATCACCTCAAACCAGATAATAGAGACCAAAAGTGTTGCATGGCTCTGTGAAAATACTGAAAATTCTCGCAAAGTAACATTAAATTTCACAATCTCAAGTACTAAAAAGAACAGAATTTTAATTTTTAACAAAAGGTTTTGTAATTAAAATTAATGAAAAAAAATAGTATGAAAATAATAATCTTATTAAAATTTGGATGTTATTAATAATGATTCATAGTTTTAATAAAATATAAGTTCTAATAATAAAGTCGTTATTCTTGAAGAAATTATGCACAGTAATTTCATTTGTATTTCGGATACAGAAGGGGTCGTCGTCCCCTTTTAGTAAAGGGATTCGACACATCACTATCAATCACTCTGTCAACCGACAGCACCAACGATATATCTTAGAATGTATTTCTATTTACCAGCCCAAATATAGAAATTTAGACTTTAAATTAAAAATAAAAAAGATTAAGTCATAGAAAATCTCTTTGGTCAGCCATACCTTAAAAATTTTATATACAAATGGATGTAAATAGAAATAGTGGTAAATTTATTTAACTTACTTTACTTACCTAGAAATGTGATTTTATAAGGGCCTTTCATAAATTATCAATTTCCTGTTTATTAACACAACAATTCATGTGTTAAAGTTAAATAATATACTGCTCTAATGCTGAGTAGAGGCGCTGCGGACTTGGACACTATTTAGTATATAATCTTGTGTCAGTTCAGTTACTGATTGCACTTAAACACGAAATATTAGGATATTTTTAAGAAAGAGGGAAGGAAGAAGGAAGGAATCTGATTTTTTACAGCTCTTTAAAAATGGAAAGACATTTGTGCCTGCTGTTTTTGTATTTAATGAAATACTTCTCTCGGAAATTAGGTAACAGCATTTTAATATGAAACCTCAGAGCCGGAGAAATGATTTAAATATTAATATTTAGAGAGATACAGTGGAAAAAAATTAAATCGCCTATTTTGAAAATTTGTACACATGTTTGTGAGGGGCCTTTGACGAACATACTAAAAATCGCCGGTCCTGGCAGGTGAACTCTCGCCCCTGGTCTATTGCGTTGTCTGGCGGACATCAGTTTGGTGAAAGTGTCGCAATATCGTGGCCCACTGATTGCCCCTGAAGTGAAGAAATCAATGAAAATGACAACCTTCGCATCCCAGAACACTGTAAGAACATTCCCTGAGGAGTGCGACACTTGGAATTTTTTTTATAACGGGTGAGCTTGGGTGTTGCCATTGCGGTGGACTTGGTATCTGAAGTGAAGTTGTGCACTCATATTTGATCGCCTGTGATGATCCTGAAAAGAAAGTGAGAGATGAAGAGGTGTGCCAGACTGTGATGAACTTCCTTCGCTCGATGGGTACAGATTTTTACCAGGATGGTTTCTTGAAATTGATTTCAGGGTGCAAAAAATGTATCAATGTCGATGGCGAATATCTGGAGAAATAGACAAAATTTTGTACTATCTGATGTCATTGTATTTTTTGTTTGTATTAAAGCTTCCTTATAAAGAAGCATTGCGAAACTCTCTGTCGGAACCATCCTCGTATTCAAATTAGTTCAAAAAAAGTCTCCTAAGTAGAAATGATTATTATTTCCTTGAAAATTGTGACAAAAAGAAAATATTTGAGTATAATACAGAAGGAAGCCTAAAGTTTTGTGTCTTGCGTAATTATTGGACTTTACGACTATTTCTTGGGCGCTAGGGCTACATCCAAACGGTAGTTCGTTTCATCAGCGATGGACTATCAGACAGGCAAAGTAAGTAATTGCATGGAGTTTCCTCAACATTGAGAAGACTCGATATTCTTATTCGGCGTTTTCAAGGTAATTTAATTTTGTGCTTTTATTGGATTTACAAGGCTAGTTTACTCTGACTTATTCGAATTAAATTCAAGAATGGTAATTTCTTAGAATTTTGTTAATGTTTTCAGGTTTGATTGCTGATTAGTGTGGCCTAAGCATTTTGAAGCTGGTTGATCGATTCCCAAGCCAACAGTCCTGCAAAAATAAGTAATAAAGTATTTAGATTGCAATAAAAATTTTTATAATTTCTTAATTATTTTTTTAAATCACTTTTTAATTTTAATTTCATATTTTATAAGCCACATACAGAAACCAACTCTCTTGAATTTGCCCTGTAATTAAAGGTTTTGCTATTTCATTTTACCCCGTGATGCTTACTACAAAAAACTCTTATAGTAGAGATTGTATTAAAATCAGTAATATATATATATGATTTCTACAAAGTTGGGAGGGGAAAGGAGGGTGGGCGATACTTGAATCGCCTAAGGTCCCTCGTAGGGTTTAATCGAGGCCTTGCATTCCACGATAGACATTATGAAGCAGGTACTTAGGCAATGCTGCCAGTGCATTCTCTATGTGTTCCTTCTTACATGCAGTATCTAAAATAAATTGGAAGGTTAATTTAAATGTTAAAAATGGCGCAAACTGTGTTTTTCTGCATGCGGCATAATAAATGTTTTGACATTATTTCATGTGAAACATTCTCACAGATTATGTTTTACATGGTAGTGAAATTAATTTCCGTTGAGATACTGGCTGTGTGACCAAGGATAATCACGCATAACAACTGTTATTTAAGTAA
>BGPR01034476.1:0-11501 GCA_013235015.1 Araneus ventricosus
AAAGTTCGGGTCAATATGACCGAACACTAAATACTAATTGCAGGAGAATATGTTCTCCATTCTTTCAGAATAATATTATATTTAGAGATAAATAAGAATTGTTTTAACAGAATAAACTTGATATATTTGAAAAATAATACAATGAATATGTAAATATAAGCATATGCATATAAATTAAAAAAGTGAATTACACACAATATTTTTCAAGTCTTGCTATCTTTTTACTTGTAATTCAGGCAATAATATGATATATAATGTTTGCAGATACATTTCTTTATACAATTCTTTCATAATATATTTGTTTGATTATCATCGCTTGATTGGCAGAACCTGCTCCAGGCACATTTATTACTACTGTAAATTAATAGCGGATATCTATATACATAAAACTCAACGTATGCATGTATATATATTTGTGTGTATATATGTTTGTATGCACGAGGGTTGGAACTTTATTATTGGCAACGCTGCTGTAGAGACACCATGCAACGGAAACAAATAATGTCACTTATACCACACGTTAGTTACATACCTACTTTACCTCAGAGCAAATGGGCTCTCACTTCCCACATCACGCGCATGCGCGCTGACGAGAAGAACAGAACCTCGTGTTGGCTGGCGGTCTAATGTAGCGTTGTGACTAGGTTTTCGAAACAGGAACAACGGCGTTGGATAAAGATTGAATGTGCCAGAGATCGTACAGCACGACAGTGTTATCGAGGTCTCCAAGAGGCTTGCGGGGAATCTGCATTGCCTTACAGAACAGTGACAATGTGGGTAAAAGCCTTCAACGAGAGATGCCAAAATGTGGCAAACATGAATCGGCCAGGTAGTCCTAGTGTCAGTAAAGAAGAAGTGTATACTATTGCCGTGTTACTGGACTTTGATTAACGCCATACAATTCTTGAGCTGGCCAGAGAGACAGGATTATCGCCTACGACTGTTCTGTGCATTCTGAAGGAATGCATGGGCATGAGAAAAATTGCATCACGATGGGTTCTGCATGATTTGGTGGAAATGCTGAAATGGCTACGATATGACGCTGCTCGTAACTACTTTGAGCGCTATGAGCGCGAAGAAGAGGCTTTCTTACGCCGTATCATTACGCTGGATGAGACATGAGCCAAATCGTGCGAGCCACAACTGAAACGCCAATCGAATGAATGGCGTCATTACGGGTCACCACGAAGATTGAATGTTTGTCAGAACCCAGCAATGTGAAAGTTATGGTGAGTTTCGTATGCGATTGTGATGGTGTTATCCTAACACATACAGTTCCCCCACATCAAACCGTTAATGCGCAGTATTACTGTCCATTTTTGGAACACAACCTGCGACCAGCTTTGAGAAAGAAGCGACAGCACCTTCTGCAGAACCCACCCATCATTTTGCAGGACAATGCTCGGTCGCATGCAGCGCAACTTGTGGCTGATTTGTTCGATCGATGGGGCTGCGAATTGTTATACCATCCACCCTACTCCCCGGACTTAAGACCTTGTGACTTTGACTTGATTCTAAGATGAAGGAACCACTTTGTGGCATTCGCTTCAGAACTGTTCCAGAGATTCTTCAGGCAGAAGATCGCTCCATTCGAACTATCAACACAACAGGCGCTGCTAAAGGTATACTACAATTTCCACATCGCTGGAAACAACATTTCAAGTAAAACTTGGTAACATGTATCTCTTTGTATCAGTCCTAAATAAATAGTTGCAACTATTAAAGTTCAAACCCTCGTATATATGTTTGTATGTATATGTATATGTTTGTTTGTATATATGTTTGTTCCAGCATCACTTACGAATGGCTGAACACATTCTGGTGAAATTTGGTACAAAGGTTCCTTATTAATCGACTTGAATTACTGTAGAGGTTAATAAACCCTAGCCCAGTCCCTCAGGGCAGGGTGAGCCAAAGTCTCCAAAATACATGTAACAAATAGACCGGTTGATATCTTAAGCAATTTTGATTAAACTCGGTACACAGGTTTCTCATTAGCATACTTGAAGTACTGTAGAGGTAAATAAGGTCTAACACAGGCCCTCAGGGCAGGATGGGCCAAAGTCTACAAAATACATGTAGTAAATATGCCGGTTGACATGCTTGGAGATTTTCATGAAACTTGGTTCGCAGGTTCCTTATTAGTAAAAGCAAAGTCTACTCCATTCTGGCAGAAGCCGCAAGGTGATATTGACAATAGGCTGCCAAAAAGCAGCCCCTCCAGTACATCTGTAAATATGTTAGCACCATCCATTTCCTGATTATAAAATTTCCAATTGATCATCTTATTTTTCCGAGGTGGTAATCTGTGGTTATAAGCAAAATTTGTAAAATCTTCGTTATCCAAAGTCGTTTTACTATTAACTATGCTATCCAACGTTTCTTTTTCTACAGAAGCTTTTATGTACAAGGGCCGGCATCCCGTAAGTACTTGTATAGCCTCATTGGAAACAATTTTATATACCTTTGACATACCTAGGAGCGAGAGTCTCTGAATTTGTACGAGTGTATTATACATGTTTACTAGATCTCTATACCAAATTTGCACTCCGTACAATATCACTTTCTCAGTTACTGCTAAATATATATGTTTAACTGTATCAGGCAGCCAGCCCCCAAGTAGCTCTAACTATTCTGCGCCATTTTTCTTAGAAATTGATAATTTTATTGTGTATTTCTTTCAAATGAAACATGGATGAAAAGTTCGGATCAAAAACTATTCCGAGGTATTTTAATTCCTTTATGTACTTGATTCTTTCTTTATACAGTTTTATTGAGGGGTAGTGTGATACACCCTTTTTATACTTAAACATCTATATTTACATTTTTGTATACTGAATTTTAAATTAAATTGTCCATCCCAATCCTCCAAAATTTTCATGATATCTGCAGACAATCCTGTAAAATTATAGGATGCCGAAGCTCTCATCATTACAACAATGTCGTCAGCAAGGCCTGCATTTTTATATTATCTTGTTCTTCTTACCGGTTACTTGTCTCTCTCAGTAATTCATTTATCACCAAAAGCCAGAGTGCCGGCACAGCACTGTAACCCCCCTGTGGAACTCCCTGATTATATTTCCAAGTTTCTCCGTTGGTCAATACTGCCGCTGTGTCCTTAAGAAAATTATTTAAAATTCCTCTAATCTTGTAATGAACGTGATTTTTCTGCATTAGTTGTTTAACATGGCTCTAAAGGACTGAGTTAAATGCATTAGAAATGTCCAATGAGAGGTTCCTTATTAGCCGAATTGAATTACTGTACGGGTAAATAAGCCCCAAAACCACTCCCTCAAGGTAGGATTGGCCAAAGTCCCAAAACACATGTAACAAATAGACCGGTTGGCATGCTTGGCGATTTGGATGAAACTTGTTATTCAGCTTCCTCATTAGCCGAATTGAAGTACTGTAGGGGTAAATATGGTCTAACACAGACCCTCAGGGCAGGGTGGACCAAAATCTCCAAAATATATGTAGCAAATATGCCGGTTGACATTCCTGGCGATTTTGGGGAAACTTGGTTCGCAGGTTCTTCATTACCCGACTTGAATTACCGGTAAATAAGACCCAAACCTAGCCACTCAAAGCAGGGTGGACCAAAGTCCACAAAATGCATGTAACAAATAGACCGGTTGACATACTTGGCGATTTTGATTAGACTCGGTGCACAGCTTTCTCATTAGCCGACTTGAAGTACTATAGGGGCAACTTTGCTCTAACTTAGTCCCTCTGGGTAGAGATGGACAAAGTCTCCAAAATACATGTAACAAATAGGTCGATTGACATGCTTACCGATTTGAGTGGCTTGGGCGATTTTTAAGAAATTTGGCAACTGAAAGTATCAAAGGGGTAAATTAACGCTTATTCAATCCGTTACGGTTGTGTGGGGCAAAGTCATTTAAATACATTTAATGAATAGGTCGGTTGCCAAAAATTTGATATAATTGGGACAATTTAGTGACAGTGGGTGCATATATTCCTGTTAGTCTGACTAAAAGTAGTGTCTGGGTATATAAACGGTTATCCATTTTTCAGAGAAGGGAGGAGCAAAATTGTAAAAATGCACGTAAATTGTAGGGGCGATTAACATGCTGTTGGATATGGCTATTTTGACGATATTTTGTACATATGTTTCTCAGAGACTGATTAAAAACACTCTATTGGTAAATAAACTCTAATACAATTCCTTTAGACTAGGGTGGTGTTCATTCGTTTAAATACCTTTAACAAATGGGCCTATTGACATGAAATTTTATACGAATAGGGAAATATTAATGACAAAGGGTACATATGTTCTTCACAGGCTAAATAAAAGTACTGTAGGAGTAAATAAACTCTAATACAGTTCCTCAGAGTGGGTTTGGAAAAAATTCTCAAAATACATGTATATCCTTGGGCCGATTGACATACTGTTGGATATGAGTAGGGAGATTTTGATGGATTTTGGTACATAAACTTCTTCTAATTAGCCAAATGAAAATACTGTACGGTTAAATAATCTCTAACCTATTCTATGAGGTTAGGGTAGGACAAAGTCGTTTAAATACATTTGGCAAATGGACGATTGACAAGAAATTTTATATTACTTGGGCCTATTTGATGAAACATTATACATATGCATCTCACAAGCTAAAATAAAAGCACTTGAGCACAAATACTCACTCAATACCTCAAGGTTGAGCACAGGTACAGGCCGATGGACACGAATCTCGATACTGCTGGAGTGATGTTGATGAAACTTTGGAACGCATGTTCCTTTTTAACCGACATGAAGCACTATTGGGGTAAATAAGCCCTAAGCCATCAGGGTAGGTTGTGGCATTATCTCTCAAATACACGTAAAAAATGGATTGAACGAAATGAAACTTAATTCACATGTCGAACTAAAAGTATGCAAGGGTTAAATCTTTTTAAATTACCCCATTAAGATGGTAACTACCGATAAGAAATGGAGAAATGTTTATTTAGAACGGCTGGAGCAATTTTGGCGAAATACGTTACATTAATTAATTTAGGCACTTTAATTGTTAAAATTTTATTTTAAAAATGACTCCAACAATGTTCAAGAACAGCAAAAAAAGAATATTGTATTGAGAAAAGCGCCCTATCTTGCACTCTTCTGTGTCAGTTATTGAATTAAGTTAAAAGGACTAGTTAGCATGAAATTTTTATAGTCAGGATTCCTAAAATTATAAGATTCCCCCAAAATTAGCTAATAATTCAATACGTAATATTGTATACTATGATATAAGATAAATGAAAGATTTTTTGTATTATTTGTTTATGGATATTTTCATAAAAAATTGATTCTCGCAGTAAAAAAGCATTGATAAATATTTTGTTGTTTATAAATAATAATTCAGTTTGCGGTCTTACAAAAGATTTTGACCTGAAAAAGACCAGGCAAAGTCGCGTACTCTGCTATTGATATATAAAATAAAGCTTTGAATTTCAAAAGTTTACATGTTTAAGAAACTTTTTCAATTATGATTTTCATATATGCGTAAAACTGGAAATCATTAGATTTCCTAAAATAGATAAATGAAAAATGAATTTTAATGCGAGTTTATTTTTCTTTTAAAATCTTCAAACATTTCTGAACTACTAAATAAAACTGCTGCCTTAAATATCTGTTGCCTTCTAAAAATTCTATCAAAGTAATATCCATTAGACCGTTATTAAAATTGAAGTGAAATGCCGTGTTTAAAAACGCTGGTGTATTAAACTTAATTCTTTGAAAACAGGCTTGTGGATTCATGAACTTATTGAATAAAATTCTAGAGAAAAACTCTGTACTTAAATTTCCTAGAATTTTTAAATTTTCGAAAAGTCTAACGAAACTTAAAAAGTTTAGAAAAATCAAAACGTTGGAGAATCTTTCGACTCGATCTGGATACTGGATAACTATTAATTTAAATTTGATTAACTTTAAATCTCTAAATATCTTTAATTGGATTTCTCACTGTTGTGGAAAATGTAAGAATTAATTATCTCACGTAATTAGAATTCGAGTTATTTCTTAATATGTAGTTCCTTTGACATTGTGCATTAGAATACTTTAATATCTTTGATAAACACAATTTAAAAAGAGTTAGATCTTGGATTCTAAAAACAGATTTATAAGATTCTAGAATCATAAAGACAAATGGTAAAATATTATCTCACTAAAAAGAAACCAAATCGCAATTTCTAAACTCATAGAATATGGTTGTATGTGTTTGTTTACTTGGAGAGAAATAATCACATACATATTTATAATTTTTTTGAAGAGCAAAAAATAAAAAAGAAAAAATGTAAGGAATGTACAAATAATACATAAATGCTTATGCACAAAAACAGAATTAGAATTGAAAATAGATTATAATCTATATTTTAGTATCAGTTTCAATATGTCTTTTCAAAAATTGAACCCCGTATTACAATATAAAATTTCGGTCTTTTGTATTTGTTGTATTCATTTCCAGTAGTTCTAACTTTTTAGGACATGCTAAAAAAGTTTTCTATTGAGAAGGAAATTTAGCAGGTGCCAAACACCGAAGTTATATAAGCGTTTCACCAAGTACGCTGTTTCAGAGATAATAAATATAACCTTTGAAAATATTCGAGGTTTTCTAGTCAGTTCTCATCGTAATATTCCCTGTTTAGAAATAATCCGTTGGATGTAAAAAGCTGATTTAAAAAATAATTCAAAATAAAACGGATTATTTCAATGCCTAGATTTTACAAACGTGCAATAAGAGATTACTATGAAATTTTAAATAATATTTAAAACTGCTTCAATAATGTTTCGAAGATGTATTTGACAACTGAGCAACGGAAACAATAAACCGAAAAAGACAGAAAATTATGAAAGAAATAAAAACCTTTATGGATTCTTTTCCATGAACCCTTTCTATAATGCTGTTTTCACTTGCAGAATAGTCAGCGAGCTTATTCTCTCGAAGCAATTTTAGAATTCATAAAGTAAACCCCGACCTCCACCTTCCAGATGAGACTAAAAATACTCCCTCTTCACTAATAAAACCTCTGGGAAGTTACCAGGCCTTTACCTCACTGATGCAGCATATTTTGACAGCGAGATTTGCTCTTTTCATAAAGGGGATTGTAAATCAAAGTTGTAAAAAATACGTTTGCATTCCTTCCGATATTGTGACTCGGAAAAAAATGCGCCCATGGTTATATGCTCTTCGCCTTGTTTTATGTTGTTGAAAACTGAGTGTCAACTTGGGGCTTACACTAAACAATTTGCGTTCGAAGCCGAATTTTTTTATGGATGCAATAATTTCTGCAGAGCCATGGGATAAACCGAGAAAATGTATGAACATTCTGATCTGCTCGATCAAACCATGTGTGTGGAAAATTATTTCATTTGTCAGCCTAATAGATATATAATTGCGTATTTAAGTATGTCTCAAGTTTGAATTACTCTTCAAGGTAAATTGGCTATGTGTGCCAGTTTTTCTATTTTGAAGTCTTTGAATTATGCTTTTTGAAAAGCTGATAGAATCAGAAGAAATTCTTAGCTTGTTTTAAACTCTCCAGGGTAAAGTAACTATTTGTGAAAAGAAATAACGAAAGGTGTTTTTTTATTAATGGAATAAAGGCCGCGGTGGCCTAGTGGTAAGGTCTCGGCTTTGGGGCTGGAGGGTTCCTGTTTCGAAATCCGATTCCACTGAAAATCCGCCGTGTATGGGGCCTACTGCACGCTAAATCGTACGTAGTGGCCAAACGCCCTCCCGTTGGTGTGACGTGGAAGCTTGGAGAGGGGGTGCCAGCTCAGGTGTCATCCTCGTCATCTGACCACGGTTCAAAATTAAGAGGTCAGTCCCAAAATAGTCCTCACGTTGCTTCAAAACGGGACGTTAATATAACCAAACCAATCTTAGTGGAATGAAAGAACATTGAATATTTAGGAGAAAACAATGTTTCCCCTTATATTTGTTTCTGTTAACATGAGATGATGTTCCCATTAATTATTTTGTTTTCTTGTATAAGAAATATTTGCATAACTGGGTAATATCGCGCTTAAAAAATATCAACTAATGAAATTTTCTATCTATATTGTACGATGTCGCCTGGGGAAATTATGGCTTTTCTTCGGAAATTTCTGAAAGCTCAAAGCACTAATGTTTTTATATATTCAGTTTAGCCATGCATAAAATCAAATTAATAAGATCAAGTCAGAACTGATTATCTCTCACTACTAAAATATAAAATGATATACATAGTCTTTTTGAATGAACACTCTTAAAATTTTGATGTCTTTTTTATTTAATTATTACGCACGCCGATCCTTTCACCCATAGTCTATGGATGGTTTTAACGGTTGGCAGGGGAAAGAAAGTACAAAGAAAAAGTGATACATTGTTTGAACATTCAGAACTTCAAAACGGATACAGAATAAAAATACAATCCTCAAAAATAATAATATATGCAATTGTAACCGCATTGTTTTCCGAGCTCGCCACCTAACGGGCGTTGAAGGAAACGACCAGTCCATGTTCTGGAGTCGACGATGAAGCATGGTGTTCTCCCCCGAGTGATTGTATATTTTGTGTCCTGAAGTCTTTTGTCCTTAATGTTTGTCCCTGTATGTTGTGTCCTTTTGTGTTTGATTAAAAGTTGTTTAAATAAATCAAGACCCCTTTCTTTGATAGCTATTGTTATCCCTAGCGGGAATTAAATTATGGCGCCCAAACGGTTACATAATACATTAAAATGGACATATATTCATAAAATGTGAAATATAGTTTCATCAAATTCAGACTATTGGTGTGGGAGAAAGACAACCAAAGGAAAAAACTGATATTGTAATTAAACTAATATATAAATGTTAATTTTAAAAAAATAGTCAATATATATTTAAAACATTTTTTCGGAAGGAATCATCTTGATGTCTTTCAATAATCTCGATAAAATTAAAACAAAGCAGAAAGAACTCAAAACAAGACTTTAATAAATTATGTATTTGATTATTGCTCAACGCCAGCTTTAATTTTATTAAATATGCAACTTAAGAGTAGTAAATGTAAAATGTATAATTTAAAAAAAAATATTTACACCTTAAAAGTTAAACATGTTTACGTTTATGAGAAAATAACAAAAATAAACAAAGGAAAATACTTTAGCGAAATAACTTTAAAAATATCCAGATGCTTGTAAAAATGCAAGGTTCCGATTCAAATAAACCAGTTTCAGTCCTTTAAAGCTAAGACACAACAAAAAAAGAAGTTAAGAAAGAAAAATTCAAAATCATAGAACTTTAAGAAAGTTCACTGCTATTCACTCGGTAATTCAGATAACGAGAATGCTAAATTATATTCGTTTACTAAATTTCGCAAAAAATCATGAAAGGCTGCAAATAGCAGATAAAAAATATTAAATCTAGCATATAATAATAAGAATATCTCTTTATAAATCGGTCTCGGATATTCCATCCCGAGATTAAACGTCCTTAAAAAAATAGATTTTTTTCTGCATCATGTTCTACTTTTTTTCTCTTACAAAGACTTTTAAGTGCTGAAATCATTTATCAGAAGCTCCAAAAGGCCAAAAACTAGCACATCGATGCGAAACTTGGTGCTTTGCCCGCTGCAGTTCTCCATTATTACAACTAATTCTAATGATTCGAAACGCTGGAATTGAGAAAAGAAGAATTCATTTAGAACAATGGATGCCAGCTGGAATAAATATGAATGGAAAAGAAATGCTTGTGAAATAAAGGAATTAAGTATAACCTGCTATCGTGCCTAGAAAATTATTGTAAAAACTGCTGAGAATAATTACTGGTAAAATAGCTCAATGAAATTTAGGAAATAGTTTTTAGGATTGAGAAAATAAGTGGTACTATATATTTGTTTAATTCACTCATCTTTATACAAAAAATTTTATTTTCCAAACGCTTAATCTTTTATAACGTTAGATGCTTTCGATAGCCAATGTTATTGATGTTTCATTTCATCCTTTAACCCTCTGAGCCCTATGCCGCCTCAAACCGCTTCATTTGACACAGGCCGGACTAAGGCGGTTTCGGGCGCGTGGGTGAATTTTAAGGGAGAAAATTAGTTTCTTCCTTTGTTGACAATTGATCGCGCAACCGAGGGTGTCGTCCTCCTGGAATTTCTGTAGAGAAAGGGAGGATTTCATTCTAATTTCATGAATGAAAATTTACTCCAGTTTTTGAGGCACTTGAATTCTCACTCTAGCCGGGTTCAGAGAGTTAAGATATATCTAATTTTAATAGCTAAAAGTTTCATAATAAACGACATTATTGATTCACCTCGGTAAATGTTTACAGCATTTTAATTTTCAATTTCATAAAACTAAAGATCATTATCGTTTATATAATATACAGAGTGGTGCAAAAAAGATGGGTCAAACGTGAAGAGACTGTACAACAAAACAAACCAAGCAGAAAACAAACACCAAAAATAAAGCAAGTTTCATAGTACGCTGTCGGTTAGGAAATGAAACGTAAAGAAGGTAGAACACAGTGACTCGTGAGGAAATGGATCGCTCCTGAAAAAAGTATTACCACATTTAATATTTTTCGGTTAAACAAGAAATCGTGGCTTGCAGACGCATCAGAAGGATAAGTAATTGGTGTGTGAATTTTATTAGCTTTAGAAGCAAATAGATGAAAAAATATTATTTTTAAGAAAAATATACCTATTGAAGTTATTTTTTTACTTATTTCCCTAAATAAAGTCATTTCCGACTGAAACGCCATTTTAAAGGTCAAACAAATCGATTTCTCCTTGAAGTGTGTCATTGTTTCATATGCACTCATTGACTTCTATCCCATTCTGGAACTGAAGAGAAGAAGTTCACATGATGCTTAAGGCAACCAGGGACTTTCAAATTCAGTTTATTTAATTTTCAACTAATCAATTTGAAATTTTGAAGGCATTAATAGGAGCACTAGATAAGATAACACACAAAAATGTACTGCATGATATCTATTTATCTCTGAGTTATGGGTATAAATGTAATTTTTAATAACAATTAATGGCCTTTATGGTAAATATTTCAGGCGCTTCAATTTGTAATCAAATTTCATGACATTTTATACAAATATAAAGACATGTATGGAGAAGAATGTTTGGCATTCATATAGAAATTATTTTGTTCTTAAAAGGTAAATATCAAATATCCATATCAAATATTGGGCATATGTTTTTCGAAAATCAATAGTATCGAGTTATTATATATATTCATTTTGAAATTCCTTTCTGAAACATAAAAATGAATCCCAATTTTTGTTTGATAAGGGTTAAAGGAACTAATTAAAAAAATTAGAATGATTTCGAGTAATTTTGGAGAGCATGGAACATTTATCATAAAGGCTATTAATTGTTATTAAAAATTACTTTTATACCAATAACGCAGAAATAAATAGATATATTGCACTCTGAAATTTTATGAGTCGTCCTATATTGTGCTGCTATTAATGCCGGCAAAATTTCAAATTGATTAGTTGAAAATGTAAAAAAAAGGAATTT
>BGPR01034477.1:952-16457 GCA_013235015.1 Araneus ventricosus
TTTTTTTTCTGGATTTGAGTTTTGGGGATACCTATTGCATCCATATTTTCGCAATTTTCATCGACAAAACGTCGTTTGCGACACCATGATCCATTGCAATTTTTGTTTCTCCTGATGTGCAGTGTAATGTAGTCGTTCATTGAACTCCTACAGATAGGAAAGGTATGGTAATCATGGGTCGATCCAGGCGAAAATTGGGGCCGTTTTGCTGCCCCTTCACAAAATTCCACTCCATGAAAACGACCCCTTCACAAAACTTAAATTCACAAAAACGGCCCCTTTTTTAACCCTTTAACCGTTTCAACCGCATTTTGCGACACCATGATCCATTGCAATTTTTGTTTCTCCTGATGTGCAGTGTAATGTAGTCGTTCATTGGACTCCTACAGATGGGAAAGGTATGGTAATCATGGGTCGATCCAGGCGAAAATTGGGGCCGTTTTGCTGCCCCTTCACAAAATTCCACTCCATAAAAACGGCCCCTTCTGTCGTAATGAAAAGATTATATATCATTTAACTAGTCTTTTTAATATTATATTATTATTATTAGATGTTAAATTTATGAATTTTTAAATACTATAAAACTATAAACTTTTTAAATTTCTACTAATTATTACTTTCTTACTCTCAGTATTCAGATAACTCAAGGAAAAACAATACTCCATTTACTCAATTCACTTACCTTTAGATTCATAGCACCGTAGATCTTAAATCATATTTACATGTGCAAGGCAAGTATAATAGCATTTGATCATATAAATACCTAATTTATCTCTAGTCACAAATTAGCATAACTAAGATTTAATTTCAGTTCTTAATTTTTCCTTAAAATAATCACCAAAACTAAAGATCTTAAGATTTTGCGTTGTGTATTTTTTTTTATAAAATTTTAGATATTATATTTTATAAAGTTAACCCAGGTTACACCAAATAGTTACCTCCATCACTGTCATAGGGGTGGCAAATAAATCAGAGACGAAAATACTTTACACTAATGACATTTATTTGTATAAAAAAATAACTCCACCATTCCACCACACAAATTTACATATTCTAATCTTATTGAATAAAAATCAGAATTCTTACTACATGTGCACAATGACAAAAAAACACATAATATAATGAACATAATAAAAAAAGTATAATAAAACACAACAAGCATAATTATACATTTAGGGTCGACCCAGATTATATAAGAGAAACGAATATTAATTCAACACCTCATCCACATTCAAAATTTAATTAATTTTTACTGAATCCTCAGCATTAATTCAATTTAATTTTATCTCATTAATATCAAGCTCATATAAGGAAAATATTTAGAAAGTGGCCACTAACAGTTTAATTATTAATTTTAATCCTCACCTAACTTAATCTATATTTTGATTAATATTCTTGTTAATACCTTACCAACTCGCCCTATTATTATACTAGTTTTCTTTTCACTAATTAACAAACATGACTATTATGAATGAACATTGTTTCTTCCAAATAAAACATACGGTTTTAAAAATATCATACTGATCCAATAAACGGACAAATAAAAACAAAATCTTCTGACAAATATCGATAAAATCATGTCTTGCTTTTACAAATAAATGTTGATAACATGTACTAATAATAAATTAACTTTTTAATTTCAATTGACATGAATTCTTATTTACCATTTTTTTTTTTTTACAGTACAATATTGCTAAAGGTAAGGACGATATATATATGATGCATTACATTGCCAACTAACTTTATCAAAACTCGTGTTATAGAAACATATTTACCTTATTAAAAAAAATAAAATTTCAATTTAATACATCTGGAAACAAATCCTTCATTTTCAAGCTTCATCCCTAGCTTAATTTCCCTTTGCATCATGAATTCACATACATCGATTAAAATAAATAGAACACATTACTTACTAGGAATTTTAATGTTAGTCAACCTTTTGCTGAATCTTATCAATTTTAATTTATCTATACATGCATGACAATAGAACAATCCTGCTCGCTAAAATAAGAATCTTTTGCATCTGATTAAAACTTAATTCAAATATTTAAAATAGTAAACCAAAACTTATCTGTATCAGCAGCATCTCGTGTAGAATCCAGGAACACAAACACAGCTGTTGCGCTGATTGTTCACGCAGAGAATATGAATGATAACAAAAATAAAAGTTTCGCAGCAGGTCAAATCATGTAGCACCAGCCTCATCAGGATATTGTCCGGATTTAAAAAAAAATGAGAATTTTTAGTCATTTCATATAGCACCAGCCTCATCATGATATTGTCCGGATTTTAAAGAAAAAAGTATTTTTAGTCATTTCATATAGCACCAGCCTCATCAGGATATGTCCGGATTTTAAAAAAATGAGAATTTTTACGTGATACAATCCGTGATGGATTAATCGTGAATGGACTTGACACATGAAAATATCATTCTTATATTTTCTCGTCGGGTTGATCGGTGATGAACGTCGGCATTTGCCATAACTCCGACAGGAAATACTGCATGTGGCCATTTGGACCGCGAATATTTAGAGATGAAGGAGATGCTCCAAATGAGATTTTACGACCTTCACTTCATGCTCCGAACGGCTCTCAGATAATTAATTTTGCATGTCGGCATGGGTTTTCTCATCCCGAACCCGCACGCCACTTTCTTCAGACACCACGGGCCGAAGCCCGAGAAAAAAAACGCTATCGTCCACTCCGCTTTATTGCATCCTTCCTTTTTCAATGCCAAATCCTCTCTGCCCGTCTGAGATAGACCACCACCGAGTTCGAGACACCGACCCGGGTGAAAAACACCATAATTTTTAGTTCAAAGGTCAGCTCGAGGGTGGGAAAGCGGAATTTTTGCAATGCGCCCGCACAGAGATTCAAAGGGGGTCTGGTGTTTCCTGGAAATTTCCCCACCGCTGGGGTCAATAACTTGCTTCCTGAAGCGTTGGTTGGTAAAAGAGGAAAATCCTCTCCCCCAGAAAAAGAACAAGTCGCAAAAAAATGAAAAGAAATTCGCTTAGTAAACTTTGTTCCACAACTAATAATTCCCGGAACAAATAAAATATTACAATAATATTAATGGCTTATCGTTAGATTTTTGCTAAATAAACAAAAACAATAATAACTTTTAAACAACAATTTAGTAAAACCAAGTCGAGAGAGAGAAAAAATATCTAGAATTTAAATAATTAAAAAAAAATCTTTAGTTTAAAATTCTATACAACACTTCACAAAACTTAAATTCACAAAAACGGGCTCTTTTTTAACCCTTTAACCGTTTCAACCGCATTTTTCCGTTTCAGACGTTGAGTTCAAAACTAGATAATTCATGTTTACGTGTATGATTTCTTAAATTACTGTAGATAAAATAATCCTAGGATTTCTGAGAATTAATTAAATGCGATCAAATCCAATTATTAACTTTAAAATCAAATTTTTAAGACTTTAAACAAATTAGATCAAAATAGTTAACTGCTTAAAGGGTTAATATGACTTCTTTTTAAAAAGTTTTTGAATGAGGCATTGCACAATATATATATACGAGTATTTTTTTTCAGTATTATATCAAATTACTGCATATATTTGGTTCAATGAAACACTTCTGATATTAAACGTAAAATATAGAAATATGACTGCTAAAATTGAAGGTTTTACATGATAAAAATTTTTTTCCCAAAAATGGGCCCCTAAAAAAACCTGTATCGACCCCTGGTAATTGCTCTTCCAGATGTTTGATAGATTCTGTCCAGATGTGAATGTGGACTGGCGATCAGATGACCAGATGTGGTTGAGGTGCACTGGGAAAGTGCGAAGGAACTCTGATATTGTTTGAGAACTTTGACAGACCATAACTGACCAGTGGTCCTCGAGACCTCAGATGGATTCTGGCAAAGTCTTTGTCCATACATGTGTACTTTGTCCATACATGTGTACTTTGTCCATACATGTGTCCAGCGGGCACTCAACCGTGAGATATTCTGTAACAAATCTCTAAATATATTGAACCCATTCATGGGAACTGTACATATTTTCCCTGTATTTTTTGTGATTAAATATTTATCCTGGAATCAATGGCTGTGCGTGCTTGTGAAGTTGAAACTTGACACCTGTATATCGCAATACTAACAATCCTATGGATTTGTCGAATGACTATCCGAACACTCTGTATATTGATTCGTCCTCTCAATGTGTAGATTAAGGTGAGTGGAGATAGGCTATGATGACTAACTATTCGTTATCTGTTATTTTTATGGAATTGTTTGTTTGAATAAAATCACGAGCATATTGTTGGTTGATGGCATAATTTGCTTTCGCTGATAGCCTTTGTTTCATCCCCCTTTCTTTCCAAATCTGCAATGCTATCTTCATAAAGTAGATCCGGTTTCTGATATCACAACTCTTTCAAAAGTCTTATCTCATTAAGGTAAAAATTGATTAATGAAACAATGTATTCTTATTTGGTAAGTGACAATACTTGTAAGGTAATGATAAAGGATATAAAGTAGCACGTAAGTAATAAAGAAAAACTGGGATTTCACACTATCTGCATTATCTACTCATTCATATTTCGGTATTTCATTGTGAGCATATTTTTGCAGGACCTTTAACTTTATTGTAGACCTTTAACCCAACAACTTATCAATATATTCACAATAACTATTTTATAAAAAACCAGAGGGAGTGACCTTCTCTCGACTTTCTGGCACACTTAAAAATATGGCGCGTGTCGTGTACAGTACTTCGTAGTACAGTAAAACTACAATTAACCGTCACCGTCCGGAACAGGGCTGCGACGGATAACCGAACCGATGGATAACAGAAATTTCTTAATGCATATGTTCAGTAACGTGATTTCACTGCTGGCGTGAGACGGAAAAGAAAAGAAAATCATGTAAAAGGGAAATACCTACATATTGTATTTAATTTTACAAAACGATCAATATGAACTTCAATATAAGAGTAATAATGTACAGTCCGCAACTTTATAGATCGGACAGTCGCTATAACTCGGGGAGTTATTATCGGATCTTCACAAAACTGGTGTCGATGGAAATGTCTCGAGGAGATTGAGACATTTCCATCGACACTATCCATCCTGGCACCTGGTGACCTCCTATCAGTTGAGTGGATGGATGTGGAGTAGTAATGTACAGAAATGTATTATAATTTTGTCTGTTAGACGATAAAGTTGTTTTTTAGACGATGGTGGGTGACAGAAACTGACGGTTAATCGAAGTTTTATTCAAAGAGAAACTATTATAACTGTTTATAAACTAATTATAAATAAAATTCTAAATTTTTTTCTGGGATTTCTCTCTGAAAAATTCTTTATTTATTTTGGAGGTATCAATGTTATCTAAAATAACTCTCTAATAATTCAGTAATCTTTTACCACAATCAATGGCAAGATAAAAAAAAAGGAATAGAACACAGATTAAAATATTTAATCTTCATTCTAAATAACAAATAAATTTACCGAATTTAAAGAAATCTTCTGTTAAAATTTTTTTAAATGTTACACTGAATTTAAATGGAAGCAGCGAGGTTAATAAGTTTAAATTTATTTAATAAAACTGTGAATGTGGTATTAAACGTGTATATATAAAAATATTCAGAATTTTTAGGAAATTTGTTAAATATTATTTCCATTCTGAAGCTGAATGAATTTATGTAATTCCATTAAATATTTACTGTCATATATTATTGAACTCTATAATGATAAATTAAATGAAACATACCTTATTAGTTCTATTCCTCAGTGAAAGAAGAATTCTTAAAAAAAACCTAATGTTAATAAACACCACAATCTTCATTATGAAATCTAACTAAAATTCTGCCTTGGGTTTTCTCGTCGTCTGATAGCTGTATGAACTGCTTTGAAGAGCGTCGCTTTTCAAACGTGTTTAAACCTCGAATGGTATCGTTGAGTCAAATTGTCTCCTTTTCCCATTCAAACTGCGAAGTCTGCGAAGAACGTTACTATTCAAGGGTTAAGCTTCAAAAAAACAGTAAACTTTCCCACGTTAAGGCGATCTAGATGCATTGGGATATTTAAATCTTTAACGAGATTTCTTCTGTTCAGGCATCCTGATTGTGATAATAAAAAGAGCTTTTAAACGATGATAGATATTACCAAATGGTACTTAAAAGGTGTTTAACAGAAGTGTGAATGGGAAACAGAAGAACGATGGATATTCTATCCCCTAAAACAGTTAAATTAGAACAGGGTGTGAGGTCCTGAAAAGCACCCGCAAATTTTCCCACGGAAAAAGTGACCGGGCCTCCCAGGTCGCTAGCAGAGAGCTGCCGGAGAAAAGGGCCGACAAAGCCTTCCCAGATTGCGTCATCCCGGAGGGTCTTCGTTTGAAATTCACCGCCATTTGACCTCGAGTGGACACACACGGAGACAGGGAGATGCATGACGTACGCCTAGCACCAATGCGATTGAGGAGTTAAAGACAGAGTTTTATCATTGGGAGAAAGGGTCCCATCTCCTGCAAATGAGGAGCTGAACTTTTGACCCCGCCTAAAAAGGGCAGGTCCCAAGGAGGGTTTTTAATCTGGAACCCGAGAGGAATGGAGAGGATGATCGAGAGATCAAGATAGGGTTCGTTTGGAGAACCGGAGAATTAAATTCTCGTGACGGAGAATTTGGGAAAGCAGCTCTCTGGCTGAGAAGCTGCTGTACCGGGCCTTGCCCCGTTTAACCTAAGCCAACCCTTGGCTGCATATCGCTCGTCTCGAGTGAGAAGTTCTTAGGAACCCTTGATATAACCCGTGAGAGGTTATCTGCTAGAAATCTGAGCGGATTCTTCCCTCAGATCATTATTCCGGACTTCGGACTTATACTCGCCTAGAGTAGAACTTTTAGAACTTTTGCATTACCTCGAGTGAACTCGTGAAAATCTGCGAACTGTATCCAGATTGATTTTTGACTTGTCTGATGCTATCTCGTCCTGAGTAAGCGGAGTTGTTTTAATTGATATTAATTTGTATAAATTGTAAAAATTCAATTAATCAAGAATTTTCATTAAAATATTAATATCTTAATATGGCTGTGTCGTCTGGTGAGTCCTTCATAGCTTAGTATCGCTGAGCTAAGACCCTACAAGGGGTCTTATCTACTGAACTGTACGATTGCTACTAATGACTACAGATATTCATCGAAAAGAAAAACACATCAATCACATCAAGTGATTAACATCAAGTGAAGTTAAACACAAAATCGTCATATTGTGCAAATGCACGAGAGGAGAACATTTCTGATATATTTTAATTTTTATTTACATTTATTTATTTATTTTGAAATTGAATATCACTTTAGAGCTCATATTTGGACGCTCAAAGCTAAATTTGCGCGAAAATATAAAATATTTAACTGATTTCAGCAAATTACCGAAGAGTCATAAACTTATCTACTTTGGACGCCCTGAAGCTAAAGGATTGTTTCAATTTTCTTTGAAATATTGCACGATGTAATCACTTGGTGGGAAGAATTCTTATTTTATCTTGGAATGCGGCACAAAATGAATTTATTTTTTCCCCGAGTTTGAAGGTATATTTTGTGATTAACATTACGTGAACGCATTAAAAATCTGTGGCGGGGAAACGCATAAAATTTGATGCCGAACGTTTCCGCAACAACTCGAAAGGAGGTGTGAAAAGTTTTAGTACTTTTGCCATCTCAATGATCAGTTACAGAGCTCCACAGTAGAATTCAGAGCAGCTTCTTTTTCGCTTTCTTTGGGGGTTGTCTCAAAAATTCCAGAAGAACTCTTTGTTGAAGAAAATACTGATTTTTGAGGAGCAAAATCATAGACTAGCCTACAGACGAAGGTGTTGTTTACCAACGGACCAATTTGATTAGTCAGGAATCTAGCCTAAAACAGTGAGCTCACGATCATCTTTGCAGATCTACAGACCCTGAACTAATCTTCTTCACAGAATTCCATTAAAATCTCTTTATTCAGGAATCTAACAACAGTGAGCTCACATGCGTCATTACACCGTCAGACCCTGAACGCTTCTGACAAAAGTAAACAATCTTTGGCTACCCCCGCCAAGACGCCAAACATAGTTTGTCACGTCAACAAGTGTAATTAACACGTTTTCGTAAAAATGGAGTATTTTGATCATATTTGATGAATGAGATACTGTTCCTTAAGGGACATATATTACTTGTCCTTGCTGGAAGCGAACATTCAGCATGAATTGCATTCAAATTAGATATCGTCGCTGTTATGCCATAATGCCTTATGCATAAAACCCACTCTTGCACCATATACGACAATTTAATGTAACAGCTGGAATCACTAGCGACATATGGCATTTTATTTTTGATCTGTAACTCGAGTTCTGCGAGCTGATCACGTACAACAATTTGACAATAGATGTAGTTTACCTATGCAAGTGTTTCGCTTTCTTTTTGGCAAATTTGACATATACATCTTGATCTAACAATGACGTTATATATTGGATATTTCAGAAGTCGGGAGAAAATTTTAAAATCAATAACACACAAACGAATAAAGGTAAAATGATGCCGCCTGCACGGAAAGAATGGAAGTTTAGTTTAGTTATATTAACGTCCCGTTTTGCAGCAACACGAGGAGTGGCGTACCTACATAAAATAGAGCCCAGGGCAAATACCGTAACTGCGCTCCCCCTCTTTTTTCTTTTGATATGTGATCATCATTTTCTTTTCGGAAACTTTTTTCCAGGCAGTGCAAAGATTAACAGAGCAAATAAACTTTTAAAATGACATATAAAATATTTTTGAATTAATAGGATTTACACATTACAAATTTTTTTAATAAAATTTCGCTAAATCCACATACATTATGGACATCGTATCCGAAAGAACTTCTTGCTTTACCATGACAAAATCATTTCTTAGAATTATTTACTATCTTGATCATGATAATAACCTTCAAAATTACTTTTCCGCAATATACCAAAGAAAGTACACGGAAAAGGATTATTACTTTATTCGAAAATCATTTAATTGGGAAAAAATCTGCTGTCAACGTAGAACATTTCAGATATACTTCATAATTTAATTTTAAATCTTCTTACTTGCTTATTTAATTCTTTAGCATTTTAAATGTGAATTCTTTTAGAAAACTCTTGCTATTTTAAAGAAGATTAATAATAAAAATTTTTTTTTCAATATCAATTTAAGATTTGAATGCAAGACATTAATTCTCCAAATATGCAGCTCACTTTAGCTAAAAAGCAATTTCAACTTTCTCCGAGGGGTCTCATATCAAAACACATACAATACTTCAGTACTAAAATGTTTGTTCATGTACTAAACATAAGGATTACAAACAAAGAAATGGCTGCCATATTTACATATTTAAATAATTATTTTAGGTTGAGAATTGGTAGTTTAATGATTTGATAGCCAAGGCAAATTTTAATATGTTTGTTAACAGTAAAATTAATTGGTGATAATAGCGTAACTCAGCGAGAAAAGTAAACGCTTCACATTTCGGCCGGAATTGAATTTCTCTTCTTTATGTATTTGTTCTCGTTCATTATTAAAGAAATAGCATTCGTTTATCTTGATTTCAACATTAATAAGGACCGATAATTTTTACCAGCAATTGCAAAACTCTATGCGGTCTTCTCTCTCTTTCTCTCTCAGTATTTTTTAAAGTTTTTATTTATTTTTTTGCGTTTGGCAGCATCTAGGTTTTGCGAAATGAAATTTCTAATAAACACTATTGGTTTTTCATCATACAAATTTTGGAAATATTCAATACTAAAAACAATGTAAAGACAGCGAACTTACATCTTTTAAAGTTGCTGGAGTGCTTTTACACTACGCAAAAAAATGGTGGTATATTTTCCGTTCTTCTCTCTTTACTGATTGAAAATAGGAATGACACTTTTGCTTCAGGCATACCGTGAGAAACCATCAGAAACCCTGAGAAGAATTATTCTTAACCATCTTCAGAGACAGAACTGTGTGGAAAGGACGTTCCTTTTAAACAAGATTTGCTTTCATTGACGGGGGTTTGGGTCAGCAAATCTCTGAAACATAATATTACTTATTATTTTGTAGCAGCTTGAGGTTTCTGGGTTGAAAAAATGACTGTATCCTTAAGATTTTCCCACACTTTGTTGAAATCATTTTAAATTTTTAGAATCTTGGGAATAAGAGCTTCAAAAACCCTACTTTTCTTTTAAATACAAGCAATTCATTCCTTAATTTTGCGCCCCCTGGCAATTGCGCCCAGGGAACGTGCCCTACCTGCCCCACCCTAGTTACGCCACTGAACACGAGGGCTATTTTGGGACGGACTTCGTCATTTTGAACCGCGGTCAGATGACGAGGACGACACCCCCTCTCCAAGCTTCCGCGCCGCACCAATGGGAGAGCATTTGACCCGACGGATTTGGCGTCCACCAGGCCCGCTTACACGGGGTTTCTTTAGTGGAATCGGGCTTCGAACCTGGAACCCTCCGGTTCCGAGGTCCAGATGTTACCACAAGGTCACTGCGGTCTTCAGAAAGAACGGAAATGAAATAGGATTTCTCTGTCACGAAATCAGAATTTATTGGTAATATAGTTTATATTTTAAGCCACCAGATGGCTCTGCAGTTGTCGTAGAGATGCGCTGCATAGGATAAGATATAGGTCGAAGTAACGGCTTACAAATGTTTAATGCGTTGTCCTGTGTTGAGATTCACATCTGTCAGAAGAAGAAGCACAATTTTTACAGTATTAAGCAACATTTTTGATGATATTATAGAAATGAGCAATAGAACTGTTACTTACAGTTTTACGGCTCAATTAATGCTTACTTCCCAACACTTGGCTCTCTTATCGACGAGCAATTTTTTTTAATCGGGGGAAATCAGGTTGGCAGTAATTACTTTCATAACAGATCCAAGGTGAATGTCGGTGATTCTGGATCTGCAGGAGGTTTATTTCCTTCCGTAACCTGTAAATAAATGCTCCCTCTAATAAGTGTTTCCATACGTGGAAATAATTTCAGGTTCGAATTAAAGAGTGATTTCAAATCTGTCTTCTTTTATAAAATATTTTTGAAGCATTTTAAAATCAACGGATTAAATCTCATAAAAAACTGGTATCCAAAGAAGAACAGATTTTCTCGTGCATCACCAGGAACATTTCAACAGAAAACAAATTTGGCAGTTGCTGGAAATTAAATCAATAGACGGAAGAAAGCAAACAAAACAGTATCCCTTTCTGTATGAAGGCCTATTTAGAACTGATAATATAGCAGCAGCTAAAAAAATGTAGTAGTTTTCTTTGTAAAATTTATAGATGAGAACTGACCCCTCCCGTCTTCTCCGAAAAAACCTGGATGTCTCTGAGAGGATTGCTATATCCTCGTAGTGTGATTGATGAACTCACCTAAATTTATTCAGTGTTAACCCTTTGACTACTAAGAGTTCTCAAAATATGAGTGCAGTTGTATACGGAGGTTTGCTTACTAATGGATTCGTCGGCCCCGATTCTCCTTTTCTCCTCACTACGAGTGGTGGAAGATATGAATGACAGGCCTTTCATCTCTCATCTCCACTCTTGGCTTACCGTCTCCCCTTTCGGAACAGCAGCCAGCAGAAATCCCACCCCATAGTAGCAAGTCGCATGGCCGGCAGGTGTCAAGTGTTAGAAAATGAGTGGTAAGTATAATAACCATCTGTATGTTGCATGGCATCAGATAGATATCTTCATCCATCTGTCTAATAAAATCAACAAGAATCAAGAGTAAAATCAAGCGATAATGAGTATACACGTCTAAAGCAATGCAAATGGTCTCATAATAAATTTTAAGAAAAACGTGAGATTACATTTTTTTAGTTTCGTATACGAGTATACAAAGAAAGTATTGTGGCAAATCGAAATTCCCGAACTCGAGATTTTGACGAATGTCCACGTTTTGAACCTCCCTGAATCAGAAAAACACAAGTTTGGGAATTATGTCTGTCTGTCTGTGTCTGGCAAACTGGCAGAAGACACAATAACTCGAAAACTATCAGATCTACAGGGATGGTGGTATGCGATCTTGACTGCTTAATTTGTATGTCTCTATCAAGGTTTGGACAAAATCCGTCTAAAAAGTCATCTGTCCGCGTTCATGTGAGCACTATAACTCAAGCAGATTAGCTAGATAGATAAAACTTGTTACACAGTTTTATCATCAAATAGGCCCGTATGAAATTTTTGGGCCAAATCCGTCAATAGGTTGACTGTCATCTGTCTGTATAATTACATACTTTTTTAGACGCAATACTTCTTTAAGAGTACTTTGATAATTTAGAATTTGGTATGTGGCCTTCTTACCTTAATGGTAGGTGGTGTCCAATTTTTCCTCAATCGGTTAAGTACGTTCAAATTGCAAATTTCGTTTTCTTTATCTTACACCCCAGCCCTGTGGTGTCCGCCGGTTTTTTAGGCATTCCAGCTTTTCTTGATGGACGACAGCCTGGAAAATCGAGGTATAACGTTTCGCTTATTTTCTTTCTCCACTGCGTTAGGGGTTCTTGTTCGTTTCACTGCCTTTTAGCTTATTTTTTCTCCACATGTGTTAGGAGTATACGAGAAAGTTTAGGGGAGACCACTCCCGCTGGTTATTGGATAAAATATTAACAATACAGTTTTATAAAAGATATTTTTGTTGAAAACTTAAGCAAGAAAATTTTGATTCTTCTTAGCATCACTTTTTGCAACAAATGAGGTGCTAAAGAACTTTAAATGGTTTGCCTCTTATTTATATTATTACAGTTATTATCGAGGAATACCCGATTTAAAAGTAAAGTACAGGGAATACTCGATGCATTGGGGAAAATAAGGAGCTCATTTGGTAAAACAGACATAAATACGGGTACATACGGGAAATAACCTCTGTACAAAAGAATTTAACCGATGTTTAAAAAAAATTTTAGTAGATTTACTAGAAATATAAATGAAGCATACCACTTAATGGCCATCTTTGTTACATATTACTAAAATTTTGAGTATTTATATCCTAATGGTTATTTTTTAATTTTATACGACGTTATACACGTCAACGACAGCAAAATAAAGATTTGGATTGACGTGTATACACGTCGAACGCAGTTAATTGGTTAACATACAGCTTGACAGAATTCATTATCGGTCGCTATCGAATGTTGCAGTTAGTTTATATTGTTAAATATAGTTGGAATTTTATTAAAAATAATTCAGGTATTGTGGCAAATGGGCGTGTTTCACATCAAAGATAGTCTTGCACCACCAGTTAAAACAGCGCCACCATGCGGCGTTAATAGTAACGAGTTAATCTGATCAGAGGCATGGGCCAATGAACATGTATCTAAACTCCTAAGACAACAAATTTGGTAATAATTAACTGATAATCTGAATGTCTACCACTTTCAAGTGTTCTGTGTTTGCTTTAAGTGAATGTTTAATGTTAATGAAAAAAATTTAATTACAGTGCAACCTTGGTAATTCCAAATTTCGGATAATCCGAATATTCTTTCAAATTTTTTTTGAAAAGTTTTTATTAAAAAATGAACATAAAAGAAACCTTTGAAATGGTATTTAAGAATGAATAGAGTACCTTAATTAGTGGAAACATAAACTTCTTTTGACGTAAAAAACTAAACCTGCTTGACGATGCAATGATGCGTCCACGGCGCATAAACATCATCAAGGTCAGTCATGTATTATGACTCTTCTACATTAGCTGTGGGGGGGTCAAATACATTTGCAGTATCTGCGTGTGATAGAGGATCTGTCGAGACGTTTTCTTATTCATTTCCCTCGGGATTATACTGATCTTGATTCTTGACCATTGAAACAATATCGTGTGGGAACAGTGACAATGTACTTCAACAAGAATTAAATCATTCACACGACACACATTTCAACAGGCTCAACCACTTCGAAGCAACATCGAAGCAGTAACAATTACAGACATCGTTAGGGCAACGCATATAAATTCAGTGAAGTGAACACTGACTCGACTCGGGTGTACTAGACAATAGATAAAACCAACCCCGCCACTTTTAACCCAGTAGGCTATTTTTAGCGCGCATTGTCATAGTAACAGTGAATCACTCAAGATCCGCAGTCATTACCACTCAGGTGTTTGCCTACGACTCCCACATGCCGTGCCAGTCGCCTCCAGCTCTTTTTTTTGTACTCTTTTACCACCCAGAACAACCAAGTCAATTCTGCATTGGCATATCAGAGTATTTTTACCGAATTTCCCCGTTTAACTGCAGGAATTTTTTCGGAATCAAACAAGGTCAGCCACCTGGTGTATTTTGGATTCCCGAGGTTCCACTGTATTTTGAAAGAGCCTCCTGGTCTCATAGTATGAAATTACCTTCTTACTTGAAACTTGTGTTACAATGACGGATCTACAAAAATTGACACGAAAGAAATTTGACAAGTATATAAGAAAACTCCACACATACAAAATACACTCGAATAATGGTTCGTTTGCGTGTTGAAGTAAGATAAGATAAAAGAAAAGAATTTAGAAGATAATTTATTAGTTCTAACTATTTTTCTGGAGACTTAATAATTTTGTTGTCTGCAAATTTGTCATTTTCCGTTTCTTTCATAACTCAGTAATTATCTTTTCATTCTTTTATCGTCGTGAACATTAAAGGAATTATTTTTTAACATACATTTACGTAAGGTATAACATGAATTATACCCCAGTGTAAAATGAATTTCCTAACATTATTTTTGCTAACTCATTACCATTATATTAGATTACGCAGTTCTTTCGCTTTAGAAATAAATGAATATTTTATGGCTTATATAAGTTAGGTTCTATTATTACTTTAGAATTTCGGTTAAAGAGAAAATTAACTATCTTCATATATATGTAGATTAAAATGTAATGTCTTAAAGAGTGTATGCATAATGTATGAAGTCATATGAGGTTAAATTTTTCGACTAAAGTTAAACAGATCGGTTATCATATGATTGTTACGTAAAAAATATAATGCTCATTAATAACGTCTGTTTAAACAAATTCTTACGCTTATCTAAGAAAAAGTATCAGTTGCACAGGAAGCTGTTGAACGAGATCTTCTTGATACCACGACATTTCTTAACTGTGCAACATTATTATTCATATATTCTTCTTTATATTTTATTTCGGAAATGACAAGGAATAATCAACTCGTTTCATTATTGCTTCGACATTATTTCTTTTCCTTCAGTTGCGACAGATATGTCTCAAAAGCTACTTTTTAAAAAAATGTGCGTATATTTCTGGATCAAAAAATAATTTTTGCCAGCATTTAATGAAATTTCAACGTACTCTTGCCGTCAAAATACTGGAGAAAAATGGCACAGTAAAGAATGATTAAGCTGAGAGAACGAACTGCATTTTTATAAGAATAACCCTTTACCACTTGGCATACGATTTTATTTAACCTCCTAATGAGATGCCACCACCCATTTGGGAGATTTTTTATTATTTCAATCTATTTAAGATAATTAGCCACAAGGACATTAAACGTC
>BGPR01034478.1:0-16457 GCA_013235015.1 Araneus ventricosus
ACCAAAAAAGTGGGGGGTCAAAAGAGGTGTGGGTGGGGCGCCCCTAAGGCTGTTTTTTTTGTAAAATCGGGCTATATTATTTGATTTTAACGTCATTATTGATTAAATTGCCTTCTCTAAAAATTTCGGGACACGGCCTCAAAAATCTGAACGGATGGCCACCGTAGACTCTCTCCTTCCAATTCAAAGTTCCATTTCAATTCTTATGAAATAATAACATGAGAAAAATATAAAACGCTTACCTATTAAGTCAATTCTCCTTTCTTGAAACTCGTGAATCGATCAATGATGTCGTCACAAAACCGCGTACTCCCAAACACAGAGAAAATAGGTCAGTTATAAATTTATTTATTTGATATTATGTTATACAATATACATCCGTATTATAAATTAGAAGAAAGATAGCCTGCGATTTTTGTTTTCCGCAAATTGTTCTATTACCTTAGTAAAGTCAATATCTATAGTATTTTCGATCTTCAAAACAGCAAGTGCAAAAAGCCTCTCTTGACACATACTATTTCTAAGGTATGATTTTAAATATCTTAAGCATGAAAAACTTCTCTCACATGATGCAGTTGAGACAGGTATCATAAGGAGAATTTGGTTCAGTTTTGTCAAGTGTGGAAATATGTATATCACAGAGTTCCTTCTCAACAAGAAAATTGCATATTTTCCTTAGTTCTATTATCTCCGTGGATATTTCTGGCAAAGAGTCGGTGTATTTTTTGTACATTCTCTGAAAAATTTGTATCTCTCCCTTTATTTTTTCCATATCAAGATCATATGTTTCAGAGACTTTTTGAATTGATGCATTTTTTATAATCTTTGATGGATTGGAACATGTTACATCTTTTAGAGATTGAAAAATAGCCAACTCATTTTCTTTGAACCTTTTGTCTATTGTGTTTAAAGCAGCATCTATAACTGCAAAAGCAATTTCCATTTCTTGTGACATGCTGAAGGAACCGCCGCCTATTTTTGAAGACACCTTTCTAGAGCGTGGAAGTTTTGGAGAAGTAAACGATTTTGCTTCACAAATATCGTTAACATATATCCACAACTTTTCAAAAAAATCTTCATTTCGGAATTCATGCGAGCATTCTTTTGTTGTATTAACCAGTTGTTTAACTGTTAAAAAAATTAGCGATTTTGATTGCAAAGCTTTTGAAAGCGTATCTGTAGCTTCCAAAACTCTTTGGATCAGAAGTAGACAAAAATGAATTGGAAACTTTCGATATTATTCAGCAAAGCTTCAGCTTGAGATCCATTTTTCTATGGATCGTTAATTTTGAACTTTGAAAAGTGGGGGGGCAAGGCCCCTTTACTTTTGGAAGTGAGGGGGCAGTTGCCCCCCTTGCCCCCCCCGTACGAGCCGCCTATGTATATATTAATGTTATGATTGTAGATATGTGTGGGCCCTCACTGACTCCTGGCAACCACTATTTTCAGACCCAGTCCGCCACTGACGTTCCTCATATCGCCCATTACAGTTTCTTCTTAATTTTTAGAGGTATATAGTGGCCCTTACCGGAAATACAAAGCTTTCCCCTTCAGTAGTTGTATGAGGAACCTATTTGAGCCTGCGTTGATTTTTTATTTTTCAGGGAATTTTTGTTGATTTTCTTGTAAAGGGAGTTAATAATCATGTTTCATTAATTTTAATATAATCAGCAAAGTTCGATTTATTATTTTAAATCATTTCAAACAATGATAGTGACTATAATTGGCAATATTTTGGTGTAGTTTGTTTCTTGGTTTTCAATCCGATTCCGAAGGGGGAGGCCACGAACTGTTAGTTTTAGGTTGTTCCTAATATCGCCCACTTCAATGTTCCTATTATCGCCTACTTTGGTGTTCCAATTATTGCCCTAGCCCTTTGAGGGGAACTATATTAAAAGAAGAAATACCTTTAAAAAATACACGGTTGATGTCCTATCACCTGACAATGCTCCTAAGTTCTTTGTTATTTTAATGTTTTATTTAGGGAAAAGTGCATTAACTACATTTCTAAAAGTAAAAAAAAAGCTGTCTTGTATTACTTTCAATTTTGTTTGTAAATGAAACATAAAACAGAACCGAGTCATGAAATTTGGCACACAGATAGTCCTCATGGTGACTCAATGTACCTCGAAACCTGAATTTAAAAATTTAATTTGGAAATTTTTTTATTTAATGTTTGGTGTTGTTTTGGGTGAAGCTGATTAGGAGTAGTCTGCCTTAATTTTCATGCTTAATAAAGAAAGTATGATCATAACATAAGTTACACTTTATTACAATCCATTTTAGACGTAGGCGATATTTGGAGCATATAGTGAGCGATATTAGTAAATAAAATTTTACAGTCGCCAAAAAAGTGTGTTAAACTTATGTGGTAGAGTTACAATTCGGTACATACAGTAGAGTCTCCCTACAACGAAGTCTCCCTACAGCGAATTTCTCCCTATAACGAAATTTTCAATCGGAATGTTAAATAACATTCAAAATATTCTCTATATAACGAAGTGGTTGTCTCCCTATAACGAATTTTTTCATACCTTTATCTTTTCGATTTTTGTCATTTTTGAAGAAAGTTGCTAATTTCTGTGCAAACAAATCGCTCGCATGTGCCTGCTTCTGGAACCACTCGCATTGTTCATTCCAGCAATAACACATAGCAATAGAATGCTATGTGAAGGGTAATTGGTGAATTGTCTACACTTTTGAGCATTTTATTTACACAATAAAAATTAGTACAATTTTAACAAATTTATAATAAATATTACTTCATTTTTAATTGAAAGTCATAATTAAATATTTTTGAACTTATAGCACATACTAAAAGGTTTGTAACATTTACTTAAATAACTGCAAAAATTTCTAATCTCCGTATAACGAAATTTTCTCTATAGCGAATTTTTCAACTGGAACCAAGCGATTTCGTTATAGGGAGACTCTACTGTATTTGGATAACAGTCCAGACAATAGATTGGAACAGTTTTTTGGACAAATTGCACATTAATTAGCCCACTGATTGAAATAATAAATTGTTTGGGCCCCCTACCTTATTAATATATTGCAGGATAATTTATTTAAAAGCATTTTGAAACTGAGAATTTCTGATTCATATTATTTCCAACCAGGCTACGACGTTATAGTTTTCGCATAAAAAAACAGAAAATATGTTTTTTTTATTTTAACAAAATAAGAAATAAGCAAATAAATGAAACATTAAACAGAACCTAGTCATATTATTAAAAATCAAATCACGAATTACATGTATCAAACTTTATCCTGACTTGTTAAATCTTAGCCACGTTTAGTAAATTTGTCCCGTTTAAAATGTGATGAATTTTACCTACTATTACTACTATTTACCTACTATTACCCCTTTTCTGTAATTATTAAATTAAATATAATCATTTGTCAATAAATAGACCGTTGTTTAATTATTGCTATCAAATTTGAATTACCTATGAAATGCATTAATTATCCTTTAATTAATGGATATTTTTAACATGATATTCAGAAAATATTAATTGTATTAAATATTTTAATAAGTTTTAAATTAATAAAGACACCTATTCTTTTTGCTCCTATTATGATACGATAAATGATGCGAACTATTCTTTATTCGATTCATAAATGTTAATAACGGAATGATAAACATGCCAAATGTTGCGACCCAGCGATGCCGGCTAGATAAGAGAGAAGCACCAATGTATAAAACTTATAAATCAAAAATCGTATCTGCTGAGAAGCAACGAACGTTCATGCCTGCGTTCTCGAAGTAGTGATGGGTCGTTCATTCCGGAACGAATCCGAAGATCCGGATACTAAAAAGGAACGACAGAACTCGAGTCCGACCTCAGAGGAAGAATACTTTCCTCTCGAGTCATTATAGCCCAGTGGTTGGGTAGTTGAATTCGGAATTAATTAGGGGAAAGCTGGAAATTGTTTTAATCCCTTCAGTTTAGGTCTGGAATGAACATACTAAGTTTTCCCCCTCCGGCGAGGTGAGCGTTAGCCGCTGCGTGCAGATTTGTAGTCAGAAAATAGGACTTTTTTCAATAATCGAGCTATATCTCAAAAACAACTCATGCTATGAAAAATACTTTAAGCGATAGTTGTAAAGCTTGAAATTCTGAATAAAATGAGTACCAACACTTATTATATTCGATGAAAATTAAGCTCACAACTGCGCTTCAAAGTTTTGCCTAAATCGCTAATCAAGCCGCTTGAAGCGGGAACGGACAAGTTTTCTGTTTACCCTGCCTCCAATTCTTATAAATACATTTTAAATTTGTTCAGGATGCTTTTGCAATTATTTCAAGGCTTTCTTTAGTATATTTTGAGGGAAAAAACCACTGTTATTATGATTTAACGGAAGAAAACATCACACGAAAGCTTCAGCAATGGTTCAGAGGGTTTTATTAATTAAAAGCAACGGATTTCTCATCCGATGGAAGTTCTTAAAAATAACTCAAAGTTTCTTCTGCATCCAGGTATATGCACGGCATTTTAAATAGATTACCGGTTATTTTGCAAAAGAAATCTTACAAAATTATAAACTGCGCTTAAAAAAAAAAGATTATTTGTATAAAATAATACCATAGGAATGTAAGTGCGGCGAGTAATCTAAGAATGTAAGGGCTGCCATCTGCAAGTCAACTAACCCTAGATGCCAGGAATGGCACTACAGTTTGCCCGATGGAGGGGGGGGGATTTGCCCGCCAGGGGGCACGACCTGATGTATGGGGGGGGACGAGTGTAATGAAATTGGTCTCAAATTTTTGCCACATTATTATTTATCAACTACAGTTGAATACCCCTTACAAATATTTTTCCCGGCGGGATACAAAATTTTTCCCCAATGGGGGGGGGGGGGCACAGCTTCCCCGACCAGGCCTCTGGCGCCACCCCTGCTAGATTCATGGTTAAATAAATTTATCCCGCCTTTTTTTCAAATTTAATAATTGATAAGCAAATTGACTTTTTGAAGACTGATTTTGATTTGAATATATTCATTGAATCTAAATTATTTATTTTGCATCAAAAAAAGTCATGAATTTAAACATATTTTTAAGATATTCTAACTAATTTCCAATGGTACTGTAATTTTTTAAAAAATATAAGAAACATTTCAATATCCATGGAAATAATGTAAGCAGTAAAATAACAAGAGCATTTTTTTTAATCTTAAAGAAGGTGGGATAGCCTCTGTGCCACTGCCCCTTAAACAGCTAAAAAATAAATCCCATGTAATCAAATAGAAGCAAAAAGATTAATTAAATTTCACTATTTGCTTTAAAATTGATAATAAAAACCTCACCTTATACTTATATATTCAAAACGAAACATATATCGAAATTAAGGCTGTTTTCGTGATAAACAATTTTAATAGATATAATGTTGATAAATTACGCATTGGATGCCATTATAGTTGTATTAACACATTTAAGAAAAATACAATATTTGTATCTTTCTGACATTATTTTATCTGATGCAATAGTCTCAAAATATAGAAAAAAAGTAAAATTTCTATAGCTAGCAAACAGGAGCTAAATATTTATAAAAAAAGACTGCCTAGAATTTTTTTATTGTTATTGTACTTTTTAAAGCATTTTCAATCGATTAGAAAACAAATTTGAAAAAAGCCGAATTTCCCCATTATAGCCAGGCAGACGAAATGGATTTCAAGAGAAGTTGGACATTTAAATAATTTTTAAGTCTACGTAAAATAAATGTAGCATGATTGGAACCTTCTCTCTGATGCCTTCTTTTCCGATGCATATTTCTATTTCTTGAAAAATGAACAAAGGCTGTATTTTGCCCATTGAGTTTGAAAAAATGATCTGTTCCTTTGAAGATCACGTGACAAACCCTTACATTGACCCCTTTGGTTAATGGTGATTTGCTCTTTCATCCTCACGATATTATAAATTCTCCTCAATAAGCTTTTATTCAATTCCTACTATTAGTTCGCACTCTCCCTATATATATATCTGGTCCAAATTTTCAATCGTTAATGAAATACTTTTTATTCATCCTCTCAAGTTCAAATACATTTTTTAAAACTTGTAGTGGATGACACTTGATGTTAATACAGTTTTTTCAAATATTAATTCATTAATTAAATTGAATTAATTAATTTTAGTTTTATATGGGAGAAAGCATATGTCGCCTTGAGCCGTTTGGTTCGAATTTTTCTCAATAGATGGAGCTAGGTTTGCCAGCTTCTAGACCCAATATCCTTTGTTTTCTGGTATGTTCACGAAGGCATCATTTTTTTACGTTTTTTTGTCAGAGGGTAATGTTGATTACTTTCTTTATCGCTTTTAAGCGTGTAGATCGCTGACCTAAGTAGGAATTGACTTTAAATTTTTTTATATTACTTGTTTTTTTATTTACTACCCAAGTCTCATGTTTGTCCACATTTGGTTTATGTGAATGCTGACCATGTTGACACAAAAGCCTTGTTTGCCATTAGTTTTTCGAATTTATTATAAATTTTACTAGCTAACATCTTTTTTTTAAATTATTGTGGTGAAAAAACTAATTCACATATTTTAGTACAAGGGAGGATATTTTCGAATTATATGATTAAAAAATATATTTTCTCATAAAATAACAACTTCAATCTCATTTCTTTGTTGCTGTTCATTCCAGAATTAAAAGTTTATGAAATAGTTTATTTCTTTCACTTTATTTAGTGCCGGGCATAATCTAACATAATTAACTGTAAATATTTCAGTTTCTTAAAATATTCTTTGTAGATAGATAAGATATGTTTATTTAATTTTGTTATTGATTTTTAGTAACAATTGTATTTTTTTTTTTTATTTCAGCAAATAAAAGAAGAATTGTTCAGGAACTCGTAGATCCTCTCGCACATACACAAGCAAAATCAAGGTGAATAAATAGTTTTTCCCAAAATATTTCAAATTTTGTCATTTCATAGTTTACAATTTTTAAGTTAAGAACCGTTTTAATACTTGCAAATATTTTCCTTATGATTTTTATTTCTCTTGTAGGTAGGTTTCATTATCTGATTCCTGTATCTGAAATACAGATGTAAAATTTCATAATTATCTGCAAATATTTTAAGAAATTCAAATAATAATCAAGAAATTTATGTTGTTAGGGGAACCAGGAATATAAAATGATGCAAGATTCAATTGAAATCATATTCCCGGCGAACAAGCTGGTCGCTGAAGGCGGCTAGTTTAAAATAATTGGCAAAACCAGTGGACCAGTCCCCCAGCACCAACCGCTGGACCGAAGTCGATAATTTTTATTTCATACGGAAACTTATGACGTCTAGATACGTCATCATTGGTCTCCTGCCACCCACCATCTTCTATTTTCGAAATATATCGCAAAATAAAACTTTGACATAGTCCTTCAGCCTCTACAGCCACCAATTCATTTCACCAACTTGAAAGCTACTGGCTATTAATATTACGGGCGAATAGATGGTCGCTGAAGGCGGCTAGTCTATATATTTAAATTAATTTACAAAACCAAAGGAGCAATCCTCAGCCCCAATCAATGGACCGATTTCGACAATTTTTATTTCATATCAAAGCTTATGACCCCTAGATACGAGTGTCATCAAAGATAGCCTATCCCTCATCATCCTCCATTTTCAAGAAAAATCGGAAAAACATTACTTCACTGTACATTCTCTATGGGAAAAGCTCTTGAGAGAGTCCCCCCCAACCACTGGATCGATTTCGCCAATTTTTATTTTGTATGAAAGCTCCCGATCCTAGATACATCGTCAATGGTTGTCTCTCCATTCTTCATTTTCGACAAAAAATCGCAAAAACACTACTTCATTGAACATTCTTGGGGGGGAGGGACCTTGACTGAGTTCCCAGTCTCAACAATTGGACCGATTTTGCCAATTCATGTCACTTTGCAAGCATAGTTAACCAATCAGAATGCTCCACGTTTTTCGAGCAAGTTTAAAATAGAATTTTTGATCAGTACGAGCCACCATCTGAGAAATCACAAACTCATCTTTTTTAATGATATCAATTAAGTTGCCGTATTGTTTTTCTCTATTTTTAATAAATTTTGTAAAAATATTTTTAGGCTTAATTTACAACGATACTTTTCATTGTTGCAATGATTCAAACCGTTTCCAGTGTTTACACAAATAATATTGAATTGCGTGATTCACTTCCATTGTTGAAAGCTAGGGTAATGTCCTAATAGAATTTATTTTCTTTTTTGTTTCATCAATTTTTCTGTAAAATCTGTAAACGAAGTTCTCTAAGGTAATAACTACATTTAGAAACATATTTAGTAAGCTCAATGATTATGGTTGCTGTGTTTTAATTCTTTCTATCAGCATGTTTTAATCCAGCTAGCATGCTGCAAGACGTAAAATGTGTCTAGCCATTTTCATACTGAAATCAAATGCGTATTTTGTATAAGGAATAAGAAAGGTGCCGACGACATGAAATTCGATGTTAGATGACACATGCAGTTACTTGACTCCATTAGATACGTTCATATAGAACAGAACAGCTGCAAAGCTACTGAAATAACATGGGTTAAGTGTCTACCGCAATTTGAAGTTTAAAATTACTTTTTTAAGGGAACCATGAATATCAAATTACACATACGAGATTCAGTTGAATTCATATTCCCGACGAATTAGCTAGTCGAAGAGGACAGCTAGTATATAATACGCCTAAACCTCTCAACAGTGGTCACCAACCGTTCCGAGGAAAATTGGCCTATGCTTGGGAGTGGGAGTACAAAATCTTATTTAAATAAGTCCTAATTCGTCATTTCTGATAAAGCTAATTTTAAAAATTATCCAAAGAAAAAAGTACTTTATCTAAAAATTTCTCTCTGATTTTTACTTTCTCGTATACGAAGTATACAAGGAGAGAGTATTGTAATCCTCAAAAAATTCGAACTCGAGATTTTGACGAATCTCCATGTTTTAGACCTCCCTGAATCCGAAAAACACAATTTTGGAATTATGTCTGTGTGTCTGTGAACACAATAACTTGAAAACTATGAGAGCTACGGGTATGAAATTTGGTATGTTGTCTTTAAACATAATTTGTAGGTTTCTGTCAAATTTTGGACAAAATCCGTCAAAGGGAAGTCTGTCTGTATGTATGTCCGAAGTCATTTGAACACTATAACTCAAAAACTTGAATAGCTAGATGGATAAAATTTGGTACACAGTTTTATCGTCATGAATGTAGGTCCGTATAAAATTTTGGGCCAAATCCGTCAAAGAGTTGACTGTCTGTCGGTCTGTATAATTTACCATTGAAACCAAACCGTTATCTCCATGCGCATGCGCACAGAAGCAATCTTCTGTGCTCCCGAAAGGAGCGATTACGTCAGTTTGTCCTTGAGACGGCAAGAGTGAAACCTAGCAGTGCGCGATAGATGCGTTTTAATCGGTACGCATCTCTTTGAATTCTTTACCTACACTGTAAAAAATATCCGTTTTTTTCCCGGACTTTTTCCGTATATTTGACGGTTTAAAGCTGTTTTGTTAACAAAACAGTTTTTCACCGTTTTCCGCTCCAGCCATAAACGGTTTAAAAACGTCAGTTCAAATTCTATTTTTCGTCATACGGTCTTGCTTTCCGTGCGATATCTTTCCCTTTTCTTAAATGTAATTTTATGCATTCGTTTCATGTTTTTAATAGGGTTCCATCTCCGCTGTTGTTTACACATGTTGCAGTAACCTGTTGTCACTCATGAAAGCTAACCTTAAAACACGTGTTCTGGCAATAGTTGATTTTTACACCACTAGGTGGCGCCACTAGAGCTATAGTGACTTTAAAACTCAAATAGATTATTTTTACTTCATTTTATGAAGTCTCCGGTGGTCTAGTGGTTAGAGCGACTGCCTTTTATTTCTAAGAACGCGGTTTCGATCCCCGGCTCAGAGGAGTTATAAGTTTTGTCACCATCTTGCATCGAAATCGTCCAAGTAAGTTCAATTAAAAATTATATTAATTGAAACTAATAATTAAGCCTTGATTAATTAATATTCCTAATTGATAATACACATCAGCACATTTCAACTCAACTCGAACAGAAGGAGAAGAACAACTCATCTCAGTCGATGACGTCACTTACTTCGATGACTTAATTTTTACGGAGAAAACTTGATTTCATACGGTAAAAAACCGTTGTGACTACGGATTTACTTCCTAACTTTTACGGGAAAAACTTGTTCCTGTATGGTAAAAAACCGTTGTGCCTACGGATTTACTTCGTAACTTTTACGGTTTTGCACAACCAACCCAGCTGCCAGTTTAAAACCGTAAATTTTACGGGATTTTTTTTACAGTGTAGATATTTTTCAATCACTATAATGAAAAACCTTCTGATAGTCATTGGATTCTGGATAACAGTAGGTTCGAATTTTTTTAGCCACGCGGGGGAAGGAGAAACGGCACCTTTTGGGGGAAGCATACGAGAAAGTTTAGGGGAAAACACTCCCGCTGGTTTTTCTTTTTTTAGGAAAAGGATAAAATTTGTTTCTGCTTGGGTCTTTCCAAGGTCACTTTTTCAATTTTATTTTAATTATAAAAATATATCCCTAATTGTTTCGTTGGTAGTTGTTGAGGAAAGGCAATGATATCGTCAATTTTTCCTAAAGTCGGTGAGCTGAACATTTAATTCGCTGCAGATTTGTTATCAGAGTTGGAATCGGCACTTGAAAGGCACAAATGAACTCTTTAATGCCAAAACCCGGTAGAGTCCGAAATTCACATTTCTCTTCACATTGGGAAAGGAATGATTAATTTCTATCTGATTTCCCGTGTTGTTTTTGAGGTATGAATTCTTGTTCTTTCTTTCCTCCATTTTCTCTTAATAAAATGTACAAGGTCGGAGAGACGAAAGGAATGCATTTTATTGAAGTTGAACGCGCGACCAACCTGACTTCTCAGAAGGGTTTGAGTGGCCGTTAATAGAGGTTATTTTAATATTATGTCTATCGGCCGAAAAATTCCGCGCCGAACAAAATTGACCGTTGAGAGGAATGACTATAATGTATTGCCACATTTCTTGTGTAATACAGATATGTTAGTTTCACCTAATAATTCATTTGAAAAGGGATCGAAACAGACGATGGGAAAAAAACAAAAGATACAACTTTTCACCCGTCTTATTGATCTCTTAGCCGACCGACATTTGATTCACTTGTCGCCTTGTCGGTTATTATATCAAATGTGGTGCGAACTACAGGCCGAATGGATGACAATTGAAAAGGATGTCGGCCATTCTGTTGATCAGTCCTCAAATTCGGGTACAAATCGTTTATCTCGATTGTTTACTACATAATAACTTTAATAGGGGATTAGAATTATTAGATTCCTTCTTATCCTGCTCTCAACATGTTCCAAAATTGCAAAGATTTGTGCCGACGAAAGTCTTAATTTCTTGCCGACGGGGGGGGGCAATTGCCCCCCGCTAGAGCCGCTCCTGGGGAAAGATGTAGACCTAGTCGTGTTACTGATTGCTTTGGAACCACCAGAAAGTTACTTTTATTTTATGAAGCCTGACTAGGGAAAAGTCGAAGCTAAATTATTTTTTACAAGAAAGCTACAGAAAGAACTTTCTTTTGCCCACACCATCCTCCTCCTCCATGCATTCAGTGGCTGCAACATAGCACCAGCTATTTATAGAAAAAGCAAAGCACTATAGTTACATTGTTCAAAAATTAATTCAGACAGATGAAAAACATAGCTGACATCTTTTATAACCCCTCATCAACAGCAGATGCTATCTCACAATCCGCTGAGAAGGTGTTCTTAGCCATATAGTACAAAGCCTCTGCTGATGAACATGATTTGATTAAAAGTAGGTATGCAGCATTTCTCAAATCATCAACCAAGATCAAAGCTGATCTTTCCTCAATTCCTCCAACCAAAGGAGCGGCGGAGCAACACACTTTTAGCAATGTGTTTCTGTTTTGGCACCTTTAATGCTACCTGTACCGAAGGTGCACCTCTTGCAGAAGAGAAGGAGTTCGAACTTGATCAAATACTAGAAAAAAATGGTGAAATTTAATTACGAGCAAGTGTAAAAATGGGTTATGCATATTTTTATGTAAGTATGTATATATAATGTTATAGATATATTGTAATAGATAACCGCCATTTTGAAATAAAAACTTTCTTTCATAAAAATAAAACTAACATTTTCAACCACTTATTGTAATTATATACTTTTTCAAACTGCTATAATATTCTAAACTGTTCATTCTATGAACAATGTGTAGAACTATTTTTATAGGAAATTCAATGTAATTCTTACTTAATTTTTTTCGCTAGGATCCATAATTTTCGAGATATTTAAGAAAAACTGAGAAATGAACCCAGAACCCCCTCCATTCTGCCAATGTGCTAGTCCACGAAGACAGGGGTGAGGACCTGTATCCCCCTCCACCAGCAGGTACTTTTAGTATGTCGTTTAGGGCACGCTCCTCAACAACTCTGCCGAGTTTCAAAACTACACCATTTTATAAATTTACAATTCGTTGACTGGACTACGAGTAGAAGGAAGTTTGTGAGGGGAGGAAGGGAGCATAATTTTTCATCAAATGGGGTTTGTCGACCCCCCCACACACACTCCGACAGATATAATACTACCCTTGTATAATTTTTATACAGGTATGAGGGTTGTTGATTCAGCACTTTTTATCAAAACTTTTAAAAAAAAATCCCCTGTATCTTCTAAACTATTGATGTTACAAAAAAAACTTAAGAGCTTTTTGTAGGAAATTTCATGTAGTTTATTTTTGTAATCGCGTGTTTTTCGATAGAACCTATAGTTTTCGAGATATTTACGAAAAATTAAAAAACGCCGCCGGGCGGGGGGGGGGGGGGGGCCGCCCAGCTGTAGGGACTTTTAGTATGTCGTTTAGGACACTAACCCATACAGCTGTGCCAAATTTCAAAACTGCACCATTTTTTTTCTTCTATTAATCGACTTTTGTCCTTCGTTGACTGGAATATAAACTGTATGTTAAACCGATCACCTACTGTATTATTTCTTCCGATTATTTTGCATACTGGAAGTTTTTAATTTTTATTACTATGTATATATTTATTTGAAACTGCTGTTTAGTTAAAGCTTAAATATTTACCTACAGCAAAAGCGTCTATCAGTGGCATAGTGAGGGAAACTTGAACCCAGGTCATGGAATTTTTTCAGGCCCCTCATGGTGTTTCACTTTATAAAGCAACTAGCAGTACGCGCACGGCGTTGCCCGTGGAATCAGGACTTCAAAAAAGTGGGTGAAAAAAGTGCCCACAATGGCACGGAAAAGTTTTGAAAACAAAATCGAAACAAAAAATACACATTATTGATATTCCCGCTTATTTTTCTTTGCGAATGACGTCACCTGCCGCGAAGAAGGTCACGTTGCAACAATGCATTGTGGGATGGTCCGGAGAAGCTCTAGCTGTTAAATCTCGCTACGAAAAAACTGTTTGAACCGATCAGGGAAAAATTAATTTTTAAAAAACGAAAAAAGATATTTTAATAGTTCTTGTTTTAAATCCGACATGAACGTTCCATTTGTAGGCTGAAAAAAAAATGAAAATCATAGAGATGTTAGGACGTCAGATGCGATAATTTAAAGAAATCTTGATTAAAAATTACCATAAAAGTGACTATGTTTCAAAATTTTTTCAAAATTCAGTAAATTACGTTAGAAATTCAAAATTAACTTCATTAGAACGGAAATCGCGTGCTCTTTCCGATGGTGTATCTATTTTTGTCGTACAGTTATCCGAAACCATGCTATTGAGAAATTAGTGCGAAAAATCACCCGAAACAACACAAAACATTAAATAAAAAAATTTCTAGATTAAATTTTAAAATTTCGGCTTCGAGGTGCATTGAGTCACCGTTAAGACTACCTGTATGCCAAATTTCATGGCTGTAAGTGCGATAGATTCGTCTGGGCATCGCACGCAGACACGCACACACAAACATTGCCTTTTATAAGTATAGATATAAATGGACTAATATTTTGTCCTCATGGTACCTCCTAAAACTGGCGTCTGGGACATGTTTATCCCACTTGCTTCCCGCCCCCCCCCCGTTGCTAACCACCAGGGTCTGCGAGACAATCTGTGTTACAAAAGAATTATTTAAAAAGCATTGGTTAAAAATATATTAAATATGACATACATTTAATGTGTACTGTAGTGTCTACAATATGCAGGAATAATTACGACTGCAAGGAATTCTTAACATTTTAATGAGCTTCGAAAAATATATTAGAAATAACTGAGTTTATAAAGTATGTTTTATAATGAATTAACAACAAAATATTATGTAAATAACTGCCTTCACTAAAAGTCTTGGTAGAAAAGTTTACATAACCACGTAAACTTTGTACACATAAACAACAACATTGCACATTAAAACATATATAAAACAACCATAACAGTAAACGACAAAATTAAAGAATAATTGCATCGATACAAAGTAATTAAAAATATTAAATAACAGATTGAGAAATCCAAATAAACCTGAGTAGGACATGTTCACTCCAAATAGACTGTGTTCGACTCATAGATGTTAATAACCGAGCGATAACCGCGCCAAATGTGGCGACCCAATGATGCCGGATAGATAAGAGAGAAGCGTCAATGTATAAACCGTATAAATCAAAAATCGCATCTCTGACATGTAAGGATGCGATTGGGATGACGAACTCAATGCGCGCTGTAGATAAGGGTCAGTGAAAAGAAAAGAATACGACACTTTTTTTTTTTGCTTGCATTTATTCACAATTTAGAAAATTTGTGTTTCCAGTGGAAGAACACGCTATTAGGAACCTCCGCCAAAACACTGGAAAATGCGAATGCCATAAATATTAATATGAGTTCTATGAATACAAATTAGTTCAAAAATACCGAAGTTTCGTAACGTAAAAGGTACAGTAGGTTAATAAAAAAGCCATCTATTAGGTAGATTCCTTATAGGAACTCTACCTATTGCAATGATTCTCATGACACGACTTCCGGAAAATTGCTGCAGATCTTCACCGATCAAGACCCCTAGAACCGAAAACCACCCTTCGTTAAAAAGTTATATATATATATATAACTTTTACTAAAGTTATATATATATATATATATAACTATTCGAAGCAAACATAGCAGAAATGTAAAAGCAACATATACAAAATAATTTATTTTAACATTTTTTGACTTTCATGATATTGATATATATATATAACTTTTCATATATATATATATATATATATGAAATGTATTCGTAATTGTTGTCGTTAAATAAATACAAGCCGAGTTATTAACTAATTTCTTTTATTATGGGAGAGTGTCGAAATGTACGTACATCTTAGTATAAGGTTTCAAGCCAAAAGTGAACAGAAGATCCCTGCTTTTTCTCAGGTAGGGATTTAACACACAGACATGTGATCAAAGTGAAGGAAATAATTGCTATTTTTAGTACATTACGTAAGTGTTTTAGGAAAAATGCGTGGCGGCAATAAGTCGCTGATTTCGCGAGTTGTGTGCGCGTGGAAACGATTAAAATATTCTTTTAGTAATAAATATGCCAAGACGAGAGATTTAATATACCTTCAGAGCGGGAAATAGAACGAAACTAGAGTTTAAGAAAAGTGATTTTGGAATACATATATATATATACACGATAACTGGAGTAATTTTGATGTAAATTTAACCAGCTTGGAATATGTTGTAAGGATAGTGAAAATCTCGGTCGAGTTCGTAGATGGGCTATCCAGCTCAAAGGGGGTGGAAATTTTCATTTTCCCATAATTCCTTTACAATTGAAAATAGAAAGAAAATTCAAATTAGGCGAATTATTGCCTTATCATAATGAACAATTTTTGCATTTACACTTTTTCGATAGCTACAATTGCTTAGACGTTATAAGCTGAAAAGTAATTTTCCCACCCTTCCCCTCTTCTCCCCCTAACTTAAAGTACGTTTTAACCTAAGCATGTGACCCCTTGTTGGAAAGCTCTCGTCATTTGCAGTTTCTTCCGCCCTCTTTCATTCTTCTAGCTCCAATACTTATGAGAATAGAGGGCAAAATGTTCTTTTCCTTATTATTAGTAGTAGAGAAGTATATGTATAACGCTTTGACCCGTGTTATTTTGTAAACACGATAACTAGAGTAATTTTGATTAGATTTTAACTGGCGACGGATATATTGTAAGGACGGTGAAAATCTCGTCCGAGTTCGCAGATGGGCTAACCAGCTCAAAGGGGGTGGAAATGGTAGTGATTGAAAATTTCATATTCCCATGATTCCCTTACGATTCAAGATAGAAAGAAAATTGAAATTAGGCGAATTATTGCCTTATTACAACAAACAAGTTTTGTATTGAAACTTTTTTGATAGCCACAATTTCTTAGAAGTTATGAGCTAAAAAGCCATTTTCAATCCCCTCCCCAACTTATCATTTCCCCATAGCT
>BGPR01034479.1:0-16456 GCA_013235015.1 Araneus ventricosus
CTGCGAAAAGAATTGTACCTCTCTGATCTGTAAGTAAATTTGAAAACCTGAAAAAAAAAAAAGAAAATCCTAGCAATAGCGTTCTGAAATTTGTAAGATACTGGATCTTCATTTGAATAAGCCGAGTAAATTGTAAATCGGATGAAAGCACAAAATTAAATTACCTTGAAATTACCCCGAAAAAAGTCTGGAGGTTTCGGTTCCGCCCAAAGTTAAAGGGCTCCTAGGCAGCTAGTTGCCTACTTTGACTATCTCATCATTCGGTCCTGTCCACACGCATAAAACTTTCTGATATATTTCAGGAAATTAATGTGTGTAGTCTAGCAGAAGGTGAAAGGGAGCAAGCAACGTTAAGAGTTTGTACAGAAAAGCACCGTTTTATGCGTCTTTCAAGGGACTGACCTAAAACGACGTATAAATGAAAAGACGTATAATCGCAATTTTACCAAACAACTTTGATTATGTAAGATTCCCCAAGAACATTAGCGACCAGTAACTTTTTTCCCCACGCCATGGGTCACTGAGCAGAGCAGGTGTCTCAGCTCGTTAAAACGCCGACAAAGAGAGCCGAAAGTCCAGTCTGGCGCCAGCGGACTACTCTTTAGTGGAAGTGATTGAAAGGTTAATTTATCTCCAGCCTGAGAAACCGCTTGCGACAAAAGGAAAGGCCCAAAAAGGAAAGGAGCCAATAATGGCTCGCTGAGGTGGACTCGACCTACAGAATTGACGGGGATTCGTGGAGAGGCCTGTTGACCTCTCCCCCAGTAGGAGGACGATGGGAGTTAAAAGGAAGAGCGAGGATGGAGAACGGGGGAGATTTTCCGGAAGAGGACAGAAACGAGCGAGGGCTCGATTTTCTTGGTGGTGAAAAGATAGACTTGCGTCGCTGAGATCTCAAGTCCGGTCAACGGAAGACCGACTTCATTCTTTTAGGCCACTCGTAGAAGTGGGCCTATTTTAGTTATGTGACAGAGCACTGCATAGAACTGTAACAATTATTTCATTATATATTTCATAATTTTCTCTTATTTAATCAAGATCGCTATTCAATAAAACTCTTGCACGCACGTAATAAAGAGTATTTCTTGGCTCTGGACCTTCCTCCCCAGAGTGTTTAGCTGTCAAACACGTTACAATTATTACAAATTTTAATGCCACTACTGCAAATTCAGTTCAAAGTAATAATTTTAAAGTCTTTTAAGAAAGTAGTAAGTACTGTATTACTGCATGGTTCAGAAATCAATAATGAGATTTTAAAATTAAACATTTTTCATGAAAGTGAGGAAAAATCATACCTTTATTGCATAATTTGAGTACAAATTATATATTTCTTATACGATTTATGTGCATGAAGGTAGGCGGTTAATTAACAAAAAATCTTCAATCTTCGTCTGACGTGTCTGTGAGTATTTAGTGGAGCGCTACGAATTGAATAAAGTTCATTGATTGTTTTTTCAATGGCGATCTGACAAAAGAAATAAATCCGAATTCTATATAAAAAAAAAGTTGGAATAACTTCTTCATCATTGCCTAAATTAGCACCAGGCAATTTGTCTTCTATTAATTCATCCATCGTGAATAATTTCGCAGCCATGATATCAGTATCACAGTTCGCATACTAGAAAGGAAGAAATTTTAACATCGTGGAAAAGGGGAAAACGACGTTTAACCGATGCTTTGCGTCGTATGAGCGAAGCACTTTATCGTTACAATGAATACGAATGAATCGGGACTGTGATGAAACGACGTATAAATGTAAATGACATAAATGTAAATGACGTATAAATGAGAAACGTATGAACGGTGTTTTACTGTATGTGAAGTGTTACAGCAGTGGTATCTTTGAAAATCGAGAAGTACTTGTGGAGGGCTTGAAGCCCATTGTGTCGAGAAGAAAACATGCATCATCGCGGAAACAAAGGAATGGCCTCTTCAAGGACTAGCTCGACGGCCAGCGGTCTCTCGGAGAAGCAGTTCGTTACCGCTGCGCCTGTGGGAAAATAGTTTAACTCGGAATCCAGAAGAGTTTCGAAAATAGTGTTAGGCACAGGAAGAGAGTTTGCCAATATCACTTGTTGGTCTCGTAAAGTAGAGAGAGGCAGCTTGAGTAACTCTAGTTATGAAGAGCTGCTGGATAATAAGCTAAAAGCGTCCTGGCTTATCGCATGCAGTGGAATTTCTATGAGATGGAGCATTTCAGAAATGACAAATCCTATAAGTTAAAAGAGACATTTAGTTAGACGACCACATTTAAGAACATATTTACAGATCACATTTCCATTTAACAAGGTTGATACTCGTCCTACATCTTATAGGTACAGTAGCAGCTTACAGAGCACTGAAGTCTCTCCGAGGAGAGAGTACTTAGAGGACCTACAGACCGTACATCCTTCTAAATGGCATAGTAGAGACAAGCATATATACTCTGCTAATAATCAGATCTACATATCAGCTGCGGGAATCGGATAGACAACGTCATACGATTCCGATTAAATAGCTGCTAGTATGGATGTCAAGTGAAGTGACAAGCTCAAAGAAATGGCTTAAAATGTTAAAGAAAGAAAGAATGCTTCGAATCTTAGAGTAAAGGTACGAGAGACAATTTAGAAAAGATGCAAGCTTCGTATCTTAAAATGCAGAATTTCCTAACAAATAGGCGTGTCCCCGTGAACGTATTCTCCCACCCGAAATTTCGTTACTCGCTCTGTATGCGGATCTGCAATTTTCGTTTAGTGGTATCAAATTCAGAATGCCTTTACAACTCAAAATTTAGACGCCCCAGAAAATTGCGGACCCTGTTCAAACGACCCCCTAAAAAATAAAACTTATTCTGTATTCAGATATCCATTTCCGGGTATAGAGGCACGGAATTTGTCCTTTGTTGTCTCGTGACGTTTCGAGTTCCGAAGAATTTCTAGAGTTATCGAAATGCTGTCGTAGTGTTTCCTCCATCCAAATATTTGATTTAGAAACTCAAAATTTGTTGCCCGCTCAAGTCCTACTCGGACTTTACCGTAGGTAATTTTTAAGAGATTTCTAATCAGATAGTCCCACAGAAAATGTTCTTAATCTTCTGCGCAAATTTGTAGCTCCGAATTTAAAGGCGTTGAATTTGGGATTCCATCTAAAATTAATTCAATTAAGAATGCTGTTGCTTAAAAAATTAACGTTTCCTCACTAGAAATGTTTGCATTTAAAATACCGACACGAATTTTCGTTTGAATGCTATTAAAAAATAGGATTTTTTTAATTAACAATTTTTGAAATAATTTTTCTGGCGATATGCAATTAGATCACATCGCCTAGTGGTAAGGTCTCGGATTTGGGGCTGGAGGGTACCAGGTTCGAAACCCGATTCCACTGAAGATCCGTCGTGTATGGGGCCTGTTGCACACTAAATCATACGTAGTGGCCAAACGTCCTCCCGTTGGTGTGGCGCGGAAGTTTGGAGAGGGAGCGCCAGTTCAGGTGTCGTCATCGTCTGACCGTGGTTCAAAATGACGAGGTCCGTCCCTAAATAGCCCTCGTGTTGCTCTAGAACGCGACGTTAATATAACCTAATCTAACCTAACTGTCGTGTAGTGGGCCTGTTGCACGTTAAATTATACGTAGGGGAGAAATGTCCTCCCGCTGGTGTGGTGCCTTCAACCCACCCCGGACCACCCTGCCTAATTGGCTTGCCTTAAGTGGCCCAGAGGGGAGGGAGAACCAGCAGGATTTATTAAAAAAATTTTAAAAAACATGCTGCAGCCGTATACAAAGGTGATGATTAATTACATAGATATCTTCTTATTAATATTTCAAGGTTTAAACTTTTTAAGATACAACCATGAAATCAATTTAATAAAAAAAATTTCTATATATACGAAGTTCAAATAGTAAGAGTAGAAAATGAAATACATCTCTATATACAGAAAGTTAAAATAATAAAAGGATCACAGATCCGAAATTTTAAAAACAACAGAAAATTTCAGAACAAAACGCAACTTGTATACATGAGGATAAAAGTAAGCTTCACAGACCCACCAGTCGAGGCAAATAAAAGAGAAGGTAAAAGTTAAACCGACCTCAGGCGGTCACAAACGGCATCACTGATACTGAAGCAAAAAATTAATTTATTAAGATTAGAATTACAATTTAAAATATTTTTTGAACCGCGAGGGTTTAGTATTGTCCGCTGGTTTCTTCAAACGATATTGGGCTGTATATGGGCAGCTAAAAACGTAATGGCCAGGGTCGCCCAACGACCCACACTCACACTATGGCGAAGATAAAATTTTCAGACGTCGTCCTCGTCATCTGAACGCGGTTCAAAATTACGAGGTCCGTACCAAAATAGCCCTCGTGTTGCTTCAAAACGGGACGTTAATATAAATAAAATAACGAATCATATTTTATAAATTATTATTTTAGTCATTTTTTTTCAATTCCTACTGTTCACACTCGCCCATATATATATATATATATATATATAACTTGTTCAAATTTTGCAATCGATTTTAAACTAACTTCCCGATGAGCTGGAGACTTGAAACACAGCTCAGAACTAGATGACAATGCAATATTAATTCGCTTTCTTGTCTGTCATTTCATATTTTGCATTGTACGTTTTTCATTATATCTCGAAAACTATTAACATTACAGACTTGGTTCTTGGGTATATGGTTGGCCCATGGGATCATCGAAGCACCCCCATATTTTAGCCATATCTTTGCGCATGCGCAGTACATTTTTCAGTATATCTCGAATCACCTAAGTAGGAATTGACTTAAATTTTTTTTATATTACTTGTTTTCGTTCCAAATTTCTGAGGCAACGGAAAGAATGTTATCATTCGGCCTCTTGGTTTTTTTTTTTGTTTGTTCGTGCCCTTCCTCAGACGATGTAGCGTTGCTTTATGAAGTTTGGCGATGTATTTCTGGGCGCACACTGTTTACCCAAGCCGGACCGGGAGGGGGGGGGAGAGTCCGCCTTTGCTTCCGCGCAGGTTCTTAAGCTAAACAAGCTTTACGGTGAATAAATTGTGCTGAAATGTGCCAAAGTAAATATTCTTAAGCTTGTTCCCTTGATGAATCTGACGGCTCTCGAATGAAGGGAAAGAGACGGGCCTCGTAAAATCGCTTAAAATTTTAGAATTTATCCGCTGCTGATAAGCGCTGAAGTATTCCTAGGCATCCATGGCTGTGTCTTATCGGTGCGAAGAGATTTAATGCGTCATTTGTTAAAAATATTCCAGTAGATTTGTTTGTTTATGGGCCTGATAAAACGAAAACAGAAGTTTGTAAAACTTCACCCATCTTTTTTTTTTCATTCATAATATCTATGACTAATTTGAAAAACTCGTACCCTAAAGTCTTATTTTATTCGTCGCCTTGTCTAGTATTAAGTTAATGAATCCACAGTTTCATCTTCAGTGAGTCACTGTTTGTCCCGTAGTGGTAACAAATAATATAAAAAAAATTTTAAAGTCAATTCCTACTTTAATAATTAATAGTTTAATAATTTTCGAGATATAATGAAAAACGTACTGCGCATGCGCAAAGATATGGCTAAAATATGGGGCTGCTTTGATGATCCCATGGACCAGCCATATATCCAAGAACCAAGTCTGTAATGTTAATAGTTTTCGAGATATAATGAAAAACGTACTGCGCATGCGTCATGCAAACTATGAAATAACAGACAAGAAAGCGAATTAATATTGCGTTGTCATCTAGTTGTGAGCTATGTTTAAAGTTTCAAGACTCCAGCTCATCGGGAAGTTAGTTTAAAACCAATTTCAAAATTTAAACAAGATTATATATATATATATATATATATATAGGGAGAGTGTGAACTAATAGTAGGAATTGAAAAAGAGAACTTAAATCGCTTCTTGCTTTGAAATCCTACTGAATTGTTCAGGTGAAGAAGTAGAACACAGAGGACTGTTTCATATGAAGAAATATTATTTGTATCCTTTTTTGTGCAGTGCTTTCAAATTTTGGCATGCGTTATATCAAAGATCAGAAATAGTATTCAGAAAGTTGAAATGTAAACTAAATAAGCAAACTGTTGTTGGGGAAAATGTGGTTTATTTATATGAAAAAGATAAAAATTTCTCTTCTTTAGCTTAATGCTATTCCTCAAAATGAAAGGATACTAACATTTTCTTTGCTTTCGTGCTTTTTATTGGTCCTGTTGATAAGTCTATAGTAGTCAGTTATTCAATTCCTGATACACCTGTTGACATATTTACGCAGTTTTTAGCGTTTAAAAGGAGTCTTGCATCTTTGATAGTTTCATCAATTGATTCTACAGGTATTTTCCATTTGATATCGTTTTTAAATACTTTTTTATTGTTTTATAAAAAAGAAACAGTCATTTGATACGTTCATTAAATTAAATTTAATAATATCACAACTGTGTTTTGATTTTTTTGTGTGTATTCTTCTGCTGATACGATGAAAATAACGTTGCCAATCATTCTAGCATACGATAGCGAGCTTTTTTCCACATATGCAGTTTATTCTGAAATGAAGTGAAAGGAAGTTTAACTGTATTGGATAATAATTAACCGTGCTTTCACAGTCGCAATTGAATATTTCGTAACCTTTGAGCATTATTCTCCGACACTGTGATAATATTACAGATCGGGGTATTTATTTAAAATTATGAACTGGCAACTATACAGTCGGCCCTCTATTTAACGAAGTCGCTAAATCCCAGAAAAAAGTTCGTTATATGGAAAAGTCGCTATTTATTTTATATATTTTACCATTCAAAAAGAAATCTGCAAGGAAAACAATAATACAACAAAACATTGTCCGGGAATACACTGTATTTTCAATTAGAAAATAATTTTATATTAAAATTAATGAATTTTAGCATTTCATCATACGAAGGTTTGTTGATTTCTGCATCATGATCATTTCCATCTTCATCATCTTCGTCTTCATCGCAATTCATTGCTGTATTGTTTTTATTTTTCACACTGTCCACTTCAAAACTTCCTCATCCACATCTTCATAGACGCATGCTTTTAAACATTTTGAACAAGAATTCGATGAATTATAATTTTGTATATTATCACGATTTTTTTATTATGGTTGATAAGCTGTTTGGAGGAATACCAAATTTTAAAGCAGTATCCTTTTTTTTTTTTTCACGCCTTTATCCACCTCATGAAGAATTAAATTTTTTTCTCTGTTACTCAAGTACTTTCGCTTTGACATTTCCCAGCTTCAAGGTCATTGATCACCATAAAATGTGTTAAAAGAAAGAATAAGTTTGAAATGTTTACAAATATTTTGAGAAATAGGGAGGAAAAAAAATTGGATCACAAGAAAAAGTTCGTTAAATAGAGAATGCACTTCGCTATTTAGAGGTTATTTTCCGAAGAAATTCGCAAAATGTTCTTGGTTCCAAGAAAAAGTTCGCAAAATAGAGGTTCGTTAAATAGGGATCCGACTGTAATTTACACTCATGTTTTGTGCGTAAGTTACACGTTTTCTGTGCCCAAGCAAGTGATGCAGGAATTTTCTTTCTCCTTGCACCTAACCTTATCCGCAGTGGATGCTAAAGCAATCCCAAGAATCTTCGATTGTGCCCTTCCCATTCGTCTCCGAACATGTGTGGGAGACAAGCTTTCTTTCCCCGACTCTGCCCCTTCCGCCAACCCCTTCCTCACTTAACTAGTTTGGTTCTGCGGAAATAAATCGAAAGGTCTGCTATTGAAAGCACTCTCACAAGACGGCTCGCAACAATGCTGCTGACCGAATTCGTGGTGGGGCGCCACTTTTAGCCGCCATTATCCGGCTAGCTCACAGGAAGTGAAAATGACGGTTAAAATAAGGTTGGGCAAAGTTGAATTAAATGAAATTTATTTCTTCACACATCTTCCACGTAGAATTATTCTGGGTTAACTAATATTACATTACATATATACAACTCGCTAAGCATGGCGAGATTTGTTCGTCCCGTGAGAGAAAAACCAGCCAGCCTTCTCGCACGAAGGCTCCAGTCACACTGTCTCTCGTTCTTCTACGGAAAGTCAAAGGTCTTTGCAGCGCCATCCAGCGGCAGGAGGGCGAGACAAAATGTCATTGTCACAACATTCATGTTTTGTGCGTAAGTTACACGTTTTCTGTGCCCAAGCAAGTGATGCGAGAATTTTCTGTCTCCTTGCAACTAACTCTATCCGCAGTGGATGCTAAAGCAATCTCAAGAATCTTCGATTGTGCCCTTCCCATTCGCCTCCGAATATGTGTGGGAGACAAGCTTTCTTTCCCCGACTCTGCCCATTCCGCCAAACCCTTCCTCACTTAACTAGTTTGGGTCCAGGGTTGCCATATTGGCCTTTTTAAGGCCAAATTATGGAAATTTGGCCTTTTTTGCAAGCCCTTGGCCTTAGGAATTTTCATTTGGCCTAAAATTCATTTTTGGCCTTTTTTGCAAGCCCCTTAGGAATTTTCATTTGGCCTTAAATTCATTTTTGGCCTTTTTTGAAAGCCCTTGGCCTTAGGAATTTTCATTTGGCCTTAAATTCATTTTTGGCCTCTTTTTTGGCTTTATTTTCGCTAATGACTTTTAGAACAAATTTTGATTACTTGTTCTATTGTTTTTAATAAATTTTTGATATTACACATTTCAAATGATATATAATGAGCTGTCAAACGAAATAGCTCCTGAATAGAACAAGGACGTTTTAAATTTCTTTCACTTAAATTTTAGTTTAATAATAGAACATTGAACATATGCCTATCAAGAGGGATTCGTTTTCATGAAGGAAAGCCTTTTTTCTAATAGCAAATGACGTTTTCAATCAATTTGTCAAATTTGGCCTTTTTGGCCTTATTTTTAAGAAGGTTTGGCCTTATTTTGCCGTTTTGATCTGGCAACCCTGTTGCGTAAATAAATCGAAAAGTCTGCTATTGAAAGTAAAGCCTTTAATTGAAAGCACTCTCACAAGACGGCTCGCAACAATGGTGCTGCCAGAATTTGTGTTTTGCCCAAAGAATGAAGACGGCTTTCTATGCATTAACTCAAATAGGAGGCCACTTCAAAAAGGAGTGATTGAGATAATGTCCGCCATTCTCCGCTAAGTGTGGCAGGATGAAGGGAATGATCCTGCGAAGAAATTACACTTCCAGCTATAGCGTTGTGTGATTTTACTGTTGCTGTCATCATCATTTTCACCTCTAGTGTGCTTTCGCGCAGTCGTTCATTTTTGAAGTGTTTTCCTTCAAATTGTTTTTCCAAGTACAGCGATTACATATCCAAGAAGAGAGTCTCAGAATAAATTTTATTCAACTGCATTAGGGAATTGTTATATTTCCTTAATGATACTCGCATATGTGTTGTTTTATTTTTTTAAAAATTAAACTAAAATGTTTAGTTACAGAAGTTAATATATACAATATAATAATCTCAATTTTATTTCAAATTCTAATATTATATATTTTAAAGTCTTAATGTATTCCAAAATCACTTTTCTTAAACTCCAGTTTCGTTCTATTTCCCGCGCTGGAGGTATATTAAATCTCTCGTTTTGGCATATTTATTACTAAAAGAATATGTTAATCGCTTTCACGTGTCCACCGAAAATCATGACGCGTCTCCTTGGAACGTAATTTATTAAAAATAGCCAATATTCCCTTCACTTTGATCACGTGTTATATTGTTATTCCCTTATCTGAGAGAATCGGGGATTTTCTGCACACTTTTACTACAAACTTCAACTAAGATGTTGGTATGTCCGTCACTCTCCAAAATATTTTTTTAGTAAAGCAAATTGGTTAACAACTCGGCTGTTTTATGACTGCAACAACGAAAACATTTTATTTATATATATATATATATATATATATATATAAACTTATTTTTGTTGAAAAAAATATTTTGATAAAAGTTTTTGAAATAAGGGTTAATTATAAAAATATTCTACATAAATTAAGAGTATTTTTTATGTCTTTGAATTTTTTCGACCATACATCAAAACGATTTAATTTCATTATTGTAAATAATATTATTTCTAAATCGTGTACTATTGGGAAGATTATGCTATATTGTACCAATTAGAATGATGATAAAATATTTAATTTCTTGTTGGTGTTTAAGAAAGACTGATTGATAATTTTGCAATATAAAACTTAAATTTCGTAATTACATGGTTTAAAGTGAAAAACACGAAACATTCTCTTTTCAGTTTCTGAAAGCTTCATTTATACAACAAAATACTGAGCTTCATAATTAGTTAATTTTTTCGATTTATATCATTCGTTCGTTCTTTTCAAAATGTCTTACGAAAATGGATCAGGGAATATTACTATTTCTATTTAACTTATTTTTCTTGAAAAATGCTCATTGTTAACTTATGTTTTTAATTCTTTTAATTGCTGAATCGATAAAACTTTCCATTTCAGTGACTACTGCTTTTACATTGAATCTTAACCTAGTCAGTACAATTCATTAAAATACTACAAATCTACTTCATAAAGTTTATTTCTGCGTTATTACACAGTTACATTAGTTACTTATTCCAAATAACGTCTTCATCTTTATCCGCATTACGTCGGAAATATTTCGGGACATGTAGGGGAAAGTGTGATAAAACCGGGTAGCTTAGATTCGAAGGCCTGTTGGAGCTGAAATATTCGACATAGAGCTCTCAAATTTTATTAAAATATTCATCGTTTATCGGAGTACAATATATCTTTCCAGAAAAGTTACAGTTTCATTACTTTTGTATCAATGACTTTTTTTTTATAAAAAAGTCAAATTACTCTTTTTACCTCATTAGTGGGGTAAAACCAAGTACACATGTTAACGTTATGGGAAATTAGGAACACTCGATTTTCAGTGGAAAAGTTGTAATGATTTTTACTTTATATGACAATTTAAGAATATTAGTTACAAAATTCACATGTAAAGAAGTTTTCTTCTTCCTCCACGCCACTGCAGCTTTCATGGGCACAGCTAAGACAGTTTTTACATTGGATTAACCCTTTTTTTTATTTAAATTAGAAAATAGATCATTAAAATATAAACAATCAATTTCTGATATGTTTTTATAATCTTCGTCGGAGGAATCATCAATACTGACTGTCCCGGTCTTACGTCACTTGGAGTACCCGGTTTTACCCCCCAGTGCAGAGATTATAGGAAACGAAATAGAACCGCGCAATTATTGGAGTAAATCCTTATTGTTTGATAGGGTATGAATCCTTAGTAAACGTATAATAAGCTGGACTAAATATAGTTTTTAAAAGTGTCATGATTTTTTAAGTATGGGTAGTTTAAAATCAAACGAACATTAGAGAGTCGACGTCTTAAAACAAATAAACCTTCACAGATGCAGTGAACTCAACAGCTACAACACGGCACTATGACTGTTTCTTTTCTTGACTAGTCGAGTGTCATTCAGTATTTGTCTGCTAGATAGGAAAAATTAAAGCGTCCGAATCATCTTTAATTTGTCTTCTGTTATTTAAAATAAATAAATGCAGCCAGAAAATGGGAAGATTTCTTTTAACTAGAATTAATAGTTAATTGTTGGCGGAAAGTTTGCGTCGTTTTCCGTCTTTGAAGGTTTATGTTCCACCTACTAGTCAGACATCATATGACATTCTTTCGTCGAATTCGAACGTTATGAGTCAAAGCGGCGAATTTCAAGGCTATCCCGATTAAGTAAGTAGGTGGCATCGTAGTAGTAGTAAAATGACTGGTTGCAGAGTAACTCGAAAGGAACGTGTGAATGGAAGCTGTAATCATGAATGAACCGCGGGATGACGTTACCGATTCGCGCGACCTTTTGTCAGCAAAGCTCTCTTTGTCTCACCCGAGCACTTGTTCTCCTTCTTGGAAACCAGAGTGCGAAGAGTACTGTTTCCTACACCCCCTCCCTTTAATTTCAGAGAATACAGCTTGATGTGTCTCGTGTCTGCTACTATCCTCCCCCTCTTTTTTTTTTCTTTTTCTCGTGATAAAAATCTTGTGAAAGGAGAATAAGAAACTTCTTTTCTTTGCAGTTAAATGAATAAATAACTTTATATGTTTGCTAGTACGAATGAGCAAAATGGTGTATCATACGATGTTTATGCCATTTTTCCTTTTTTACTTTCTCGTATACGAAGTATACAAAGAGAAAGCATTGTAATCGTCAAAAAATTCGAACTCGAGATTTTGACGAATCTCCACGTTTTAGACCTCCCTGAGTCCGAAAACACAATTTTGGAATTATGTCTGTCTGTGAACACGATAACTCGAAAACTATTAGAGCTACGGGGATGAAATTTGGTATGTGGTCTTTAAACATAATTTGTAGGTTTCTCTCAAATTTTGGACAAAATCCGTCAAAGGGAAGTCTGTCTGTCTGTATGTTCGAGGTCATGCGAACGCTATAACTCAAAAACTTGAAAAGCCAGATGGATTGAAATTTTATACACAGTTTTATCGTCATGAATGTAAGTCCGTATAAAATTTTGGGCCAAATGCGTCAAAGGGTTGACTGTCTGTCGGTCCGTATAATTTACTTTTGAAGAGAATCCACGCGCATGCGTACTGAAAGAACGGAAAGGAATTTCATTACGGAGTAGCGAATTACGTCAGTTTGTCCTTGAGCCGGTAAGAGAAGAAAATCGTTACGCATCTCTTTGAATTTCATTCTTTGCCTAGATATTTTTCAATCACTATAATGAAAAACCTTCTGATAGTCATTGGATTCTGGGTAACAATAGGGTCGAATTTTTTTAGCCACGCGGGGGAAAGGGAAACGGCACCTTTTTGGGGAAGTATACGAGAAAGTTTAGGGGAGAACACTTCCGCTGGTTTTTAATTAAAAGCTTCGGTGTGTATAGTCAATGACAACTTAACTTGGCAATACATAGAAAGCTACGATTACCGATGAATGGCTTTGTACGTGTTTCTATGCTGTTAAGAGCAATAGAAGGAATTCCATGTATATAGCTGTGTAACTCCACTTATATAAATTTATGTAGTGGAATAAATTTCGTTTTGAATATGGCACTTTTTTTTACACACAATTGTAACGTTGAAATTTTTATAATAAATGTGTTGTCTGTTTGTTACACAGTAGTTTAGATTTTAAATCACAATGTAATGCAATATACCTACAATAAATTTTAAATTTAGAAACCACTATAGAAAGAACACTTGCAATCATAAGGCAATTGATTAGAATTTAGGAGTAACAGATCACCACACCACGATTAAATTATATGCTTTAAGCCAATGGCCAAAAGAGAAGCATTGCGTTGTGTTGGTTTTAATTTAACATCCAGGTTCAACATATAAATCTAAGATAAAGTCAGATCGGGTTAATTCCTCTGATAGTATTCAGGACTACTTAATTGGGTGCAATGATACTTCATGTATCTTTCTTCGTATTGTTAGCTTGAGCTGCCACTGATTGGATTTGCTGATTTCTCAACTAATCTTCTATTCTTTTGTCGTCCCCTTTTTCCTTGCGTGAAAATGATTTCTATATTTCCAGCAGAAGTTTGCAATTTTGAGTTTACCAAATTCTTCCCGGTGGACTTTAAATAATAACAATAACAATATCATTTTAATAAAATAAATAATTAAAGCACCGAAATCGGGAACGTTCAAGGAAATCTGACGAGAACTTACATTTTTTTTTCAATTAAGAGATGGGAAAATTTGAATTCGCATTATATGCCTTTTTCGTACGGTTTTTTTTTTCATTTTTTTTTATTTATTGACATTTTGTTGTTGTCAGTTTTCAAGATAACTAAATAAAATCTTTCGCACTGTACATTTGAAATGCTCTAGTTATTAAGCTTCTCAAAAAATATAAAAGAAATTTTGGTTTTTGCCATGAAATCGCGTGATTTCTTTTCTTCGGCGAACTGCTTTTGGATTTTTTGCTTTATCAGAATAAATTTTCGCTTTCTTTCTTTGCAGTGAAGTATGCCTGACGTTTCTAGATAAAATGCATGCAATATCCTGAAGTATTCAATGTTGACAACTCTTGTTGATTCCTGTGTTATAAATAACTCTCTTATCAGAATTGATAAAGTTGTGGATTTTTGTTCATATTCTGCATTCATTCATCTTTATCTGTCTCGTTGCATTCAGTACTCGGTATTTTGATACTGCAGCGTGCAATAGTTGCCATTTCCTTTAGTTACCGATTATTTGTATTTTAGAAATAGGGATAGCTGTCTTTTGAAACGTTTATTAATTTTAAGTTTTAATGTATGTAATTTAAATGCCTCAGTTGAAAAGTTGATGTTAACGAAAAAAAAGATGATCAGTTACATACTCGCAAGAAGCAAGTTATTAAGCTATTAGTTTCTTTAATGCTGTATTTGTTGATAATGGAACTTGGTACTTTTCCGTTAGCCAGGCGCAAATATCGCGAATTGTGAACCAAACGCGAGCCAAGTCGCCAAGAAGCGATTTTCCGTTAGCCGGGCGCAAATGTCGCCAATTGTGAACCAAACGCGAGCCAAATCGCCAAGAAAATGGTTGTGAGAAATTTGGCGGAATTCTACATTATTTGGCGATTTTTTGCTTGCGCCCGGCTGACGGAAAAGTACCTGGAACTTTAACAGGAACACGAAGTAGTTGCTCATTTTCTTCGTTAGAAAGTAACAAGCAGACCGCTATTACGTTGATTACTTTAATCAAAGCAACATTTATTTTTAATGCAATTAATTACTTTTTAACAGTAGACGTTGTGCTTATGTTTTGTAACACCTATTAAAAGCTGTGCAATGAATGCTTAGATCATACTCGCAACAATTTAAGCTCCCGAGTTGCACATAAAGACGTTAAAAAAGTAGAAGCTGAATAGAAATAAAACATTAAAAGCAAAATCGCAATTACCTCTCTGCTGAACCACTTCTAGAAAATTAAATAACAGAAAAAAGGAGAATTACTGTCCTAATATCAAAAATAGCTTCGAAACCAAGTTGAGTTTTAATTCTTCGTCTATTTTAGCTTGTTAGAGTTCTTTTCTCAAATTACCACACCCTCAGAATTCTTCGGCGAAAGAGGAGGTGGGATATTTACTTAACATATTTTAAATGCTTGCTATTAAGATGTTTTTTTTTTTTTTGCCAGACCACTAAGATGCAAACGAGGTTTAAGCGTGATTAATTTTTTGTTGTTTTTGTGGTGGTTTCAGTCTGTTGCGAAAATCATTTTCATGCAGATTATTTCGAAATATTTCTCTTTATTGTTTTAAGTATTTTTTCTGATAATGAGGAAGGACTTCTTTTACTTTGTACTTCAGTTTAATTTTCAGACCAAGGATATTTATAACAAAGTGGTCATTTCATTTTAATGCGTATTTAATTAAAATGTTTCAAGGAAGCAAGATTCATTGAATAACGGCTTTATATTCACATATTTTTTTACAGTTAAATTGTTTCCGTCGACATAAGTATTGCAGATGCTTAAAATTTTACGAATTTTAATTATTTTTATTTATTTATTTGTAGCTAGATTTTTATATACGCTCGTTTTATATTTATACCATCTAAATATTTCATTCATTTTAAGTTATGAAATATTTGTACAACTGATTACGTATCTTTTAATTGGCATTTCAATTTTAAAATGTAGCGAGTACGGTTAATTTTCACGCCGAAATGTTACTGTTGACAATTTCTGTACTACAGTAGTCTCGATAATTCGGGGTGGAAGGGACCGGGCCTACCTCGAACTATAGAAAACTCGAATTACCGAAATCATAAAATATAAATAAATGGAAAAAATGCAATTTTTTAAATTTCAGTGTAGTGTATTTAAATGAAAAGTGTACTTACATACTATAACAACTGCTGATAGCAACAGGTTAATTATATCTTTAAATAGTTGTCAATTCTTTTTTGTTTAAACACATTGCTCCTATATATCGATCTTATATATATCTCTTTCGTTTTCTTTGGGAGGGGGCATTTCTGCAGGTGGCTTCGGGGTGCGCAGTGGACATATGACCAGGCGAACAACAATAAAAACCAGATGCAGTAATTCTTTCACGTGTTGTGTATGTGTTGGTCATTATTTGGGAGCTAAACTGAGTTTTTTTCACTAACTCGGATTTATGGAAAACTCGAACAATCGAGACTCGAATTAGAGAGACTCTACTGTACATGGGAACCAAGCTCCTTATACAATCCTAATTTTCGACGTATATGTTATCAGTTTGGTCTTTGTCGATTTTTTCACTTGCTTTCTCGATTGAAAAGATTTAAAGGAGAAAATCTGAAATGTCGAGCAGTTTACTATTTTTCTGTTCGCATGGGCCGTTTTTAGAAAACACAATATATGAGAAAATATATAAATATCTTAGACCTGGCTGATTACAATTGCCATGACTGCAGGAATCGAGTCAAATCCAGGCACTCGAGCGACCATTTTCTATCTCGGCATACCCTTTTACCCTCTCACTAAACAAAGGAGGAAGCGCCGATTTTGTTTTCCTAGC
>BGPR01034480.1:0-13238 GCA_013235015.1 Araneus ventricosus
CACATGTTGCACCTTATTTTTGTTTGACACAAATACGGCTTTTTTTTTATCGATATTCATTTATTTTCCATCTCTTCCTTTAGAAAAGAAGAATAGATGTTAAAAGATTAGAAATCTGTAAATAAACTATTTATTTTTATTTATCAAAAATCCTTCTTCTGACTATACTGTTATGGCTTGTTTTTGTGTATTCTCAGTCGCATCGAAGAGTAGTTACTCGTTACACATTTGCGTTTACTTCTTTATTGTGAAGGCAATCGAAGCAAATTTTCTGGAAGAACTGATGAAGACAGGCATGAAAAACTGGAACAAAAAACTCAGCCATAGAAGTTTTTCAGTAGAAAAAATGAATTCAGAGTGATTTTATAAATTCGTTAATCTGCAAAAATAAATTTCGTTTTTTCCCCCCTTGCTCCAGGCCTTTGAAAGTTCAAATTGAGAAAAAATAAGACATCAAATTATTCTTAAAATTTCGATAAGATTTCTTTTGAAAATGCACAGATATTTTTACTTCGAGCTGTCTGAAAAAGTGATATAGATTTTATTAAATTTTTAGAAAATCAAATCATTTAAATGCCCTGTTAGGATGAAGCCACAGTTTTCTGAAATTTCAAAGTCATTCTATATTTGAATTTAAAGTATCGGTAAAATAATGAATGGATTTTTGCTCGAAAGTATGAAGAAAATGTAAACTAATAGAGTAAATTCGATTATCTGCATTTTCATTAATAAATGTAGATCCATTATTTAAAGATCCATTAATAAATGCAGACTCATTGTTTACGTTGTAGAAATGTAAACAATGAGTATAATCTACAGATATGATTATTAAACAATACGTTTAGGTAAACAAAGCGTATCAGAAACTAAAATTAATGCTGTTACAAGAAAGGGTGTTGGATTTACGAAAATTATATTTTTGAAGGAAAACATTTCTACTAAAATGTTCAGTGGATATCTGCATACTAATGCCATGCTTTGAAAGTCTTAGCTCAGCGATCCTCAACCACGCCTCTCTAGGGGGGCGTGATAACACTGAAGGGGGGGGGCGAGATTATCGAACAGAAAATATTCTTTTAAAAAATGATTATTTTACTGAAAGGAAAGTAAAACAAAATACATTCTGACGTAATCTATACTTATGAAAGGCAATGTTTTTGTGCGTGTGTGTGTATGTGTCTGCGATGTCCAGACGAATCTATCGCACTTACAGCCATGAAATTTTGCACACATGTAGTCGTAATGGTAACTGAATGCAGCTCGAAGACAGAATTTTAAAATTTAATATAAAAAATTTTTTATTTAATATTTTGTGTTGTTTTGGTGATTTTTCACACTCATTTCTAAATAGCATGGCTTCGAATAATTGTACGAAAAACACAGTTACACCATTGGAAGGAACAAACGATCTCCGTTCTAATGAAGTTTGTTTCGTACGTCTAACTTTATTTACTGAATTTTGAGAAATTTTTGAAAAATAGTCACTTTTATGGTAATTTTTAATAAAGATTTCTTCAAATTTCGCATCTGACGTTCTAACATCTCTATGATTTTCATTATTTTTTCAGCTTATAATTGGAACGTTCCTGTCGGATTTAAAACAAGAACGGTTAAAATATCTTTTTTCTTTTTAAAAAAAATAATTTTTCCCTGATCAATTCAAACATTTTTTTGCTAACGAGATTTAACAGCGAGTGTTTCTCCGGACGAGCCAGAATGCATTGTTGCAATTTCAGTAGCTGGTGCGTGACCTTCCTGGCAGCAGGTGACGTCATATGCTTTTATTACAATCCCTTATCGCAAAGAAAAATAAGCGGGAAAATCAATAATGTGTATCTTTTGTTTTGATTTTGTTTTCAAAACTTTTTCGTGTCATTGTGGGCATTTGCCCCCCATTTTGTTGATTCCACGGGCAACGCCGTGCGCATACTGCTAGTAAAAAATAAAATAGACATAATTATCAATACTAAAATAAAAACAAGTTAAATCATTATTAGTGACTTCTCTCGACAGACTTCTCGAGAAGCAGCGAGAATGTCCGTTATGGTGGATATAAGACAGAGCAATAGAGACTAAAAGATAATAAGAGAGAGCAATTCTGGTTTAGTCAACGCAGCGGGTCGGAGTTGCCAAATATCAATAAATTTACTTATTCTCGGTAATTTTTAAGGTTTGTAATTAAGGTTGTAGTGTAGCTTTAGCGTCAAAATACCAAAAATGCATTATTATTGTATACATTGTTATTGTATGAGAGGGGGGCGCGATGAAAATTAAGATTGAAAATTGGGTCGCAAATACTGAAAGGTTGAGGAACACTGACTTAGATAGTAGTTGTTTATTGAAATAATGCGCAATCCTTCGAAATATCTATATAAGTATATAGTAGATTTTGTTGAGCCCTTGGCCAGACACCGCGATTTATAGTCGTATATCTTCTGTGTTCCATGCCCATTAGGGTGGATCAAAAATTCGAACTGTGGATAAAATAATCGGCATAGGGTGCAAAAGTTGTCTTTTAAGTGTACTAGCATATATGCAAAATTTTTTCAACTTTGTTTAATATCTTCCGGTGCCCCAAAACGCTTAAATATTTGCAAAAAAACGTTTTTTATGCAAATTTCGAATTAAAAATGTGTTAAAGGAACGATTCTACAATTAGAAACGTAGAGGAGAGGGCGAAGGAATGATAAAAAATATCAACAAAAATTGGAAAATTATCGTACTGAAAAAATATCGTGTTTGTTCGATATCACATTTAGTAAGTGTACAAATTTCGATACATGTAAATTTCAAAAAGACATGAACATTCCACTTGCTGAGCTATTGTTTATAAAAGATCGAATATTAGAAAGGAAAATGGTTATTGGAGAAGTGGAAGTAATTGCTACTGAAAAAAAGAGAAAAGGAAAAAAGAAAACAGATGGAAGACAAAAGAATAAAACGTAAAATGGTTAAAACTGATGCTGCTCATGCTCAATCAATGAAGGTACTTGAGCTCAACACTATGTCTTCGTCCTTGTATACAGATACGGATGTAATTACCTTGGAATATCAATCATAAAATCGTTTAGCTTCCCTTACCTTAACAATGGAATGTGTTCGATACGGAGTTTCAGATAGAACATCTACTTCATTTGCCAGTGCTGTTCTACAAGACATTGGAATTACACGAAGGCGAGGCTTCGCACGTGGTAGATCGCAATAAAATTCGTAGACAGAGTAAAAAGCTTTAAATTGCAGTTGCAAAGTCTACTAGGTTAACAGTGTCTTGGTCTCTTTTAACCGGATTATATTTCGATGGGAGGAAAGAGAACACAAAAGTGCTAATTAAGAAGGACACAAAGTACTACTCAAAGACCACGAACGAGGAGCATTATACTCTTGTAAACGAACCTACCTGTGTATATCGGAGATGTTATTGCTGCAACAGGAGGAGCTAAGACCATAAAAGAAACAATACTCAAATTTTTGGGACACATAATATGCGATTAAATGGGCTAACAGTAATTGGATGCGATGAAACAAATGTTAATACTGGGCACAAGGGAGGTATTATTCGCTCGATGGAACTTGCCTCAATAGACCATTACAATGGTGAATTTGTTTGCTTCAAACAAATGATTTACCCCTCCGTCATCTACTAAATTCTTTGGATGGGCAACAGCTGGTCCTAAAGAATTTTGTCGACCACTTGGTAAAGCAATCAAAACCTACGAGGAGCTACCTGTAGCTCCTTTTTCTTCAATAAATGTGAAGAATATGCCACATAATATAGATAGAATGGTTCTCAGCAATGATCAGCAATATCTATATGATATGTGCCTAGCGATATCACGCGGTGAATGTTATTTTGACCTGGCATTAAGAAAGCCTGGTCCAGTTGTTCACTCAAGGTGGCTAACAATTACATGTAGAATTTTAAGGTTGTATGTGGTCACAGAAAAACCACCTGGCAATCTTATTATTCTTGCAACATATATTATGAAGGTATATGCTACCTGTTTATGGTTCCATGTCAAGACAAAGCCCTCCATAAAAGAAGGAGCGCTGCATATTTGGAGACTTATTTCATTTTTTAGATATTTGGAACCCAATTTAAGAAATATAGTACACACTTTTATTCAACGAAATAGCTTCTTTTGTCATCCAGAAAATTTGCTATTGTCAATTCTCACAGATAACAGAGAGAATATAAGGTCTTTAGTACTACGAAAACTAATTTGTGCTAGAAATGAAAACAGAGGATCATCAGAATAAGAAATTTTCAAGGACCAAAAATAAACTTTAAAGCAAAGGATTGTTTTGCACTTATTAACTGGCAACGAGTTTGACATTTGAACCACCTCTTTTGATGAATGTGCCATTTAAATAAATAGAGGACATGGTAAGAGTTAGACGGAGGAATGGTCAAAATATCCGTGCCATAGCCAAGCTGTAGAAAGGTGTTTTCTCATAGTGTTTGAAGCATCGGAAAGTGTATATGGAGAAGAGAAGACACGGCTTCATATTGAATAGGATACAATAAAGAAGTCTTATCAAGCATAATAAAACCAAAAAGGATTACATCCTTTAGAAATATATAAATCTTCAAACTAATAGAATTAAAAAAATCTATGATAAAGTTCACTTTTTAAGTTTTGTGATTTATTGCTTTGACTATTAAATTTATACTTCATGTATTATTATAAAATTATAATTATTTATAAGTTTACACTTTAATACTTGAATAATCTGCCAAATTTTCAAATATTTTTCATTAATTCACAATTTTTAATAGATATTGGTAAAAATGTCAATTTTTAACTTTTTGGGGGGCTTTCGGGCCACCAGAAGATATGAATGAACTTTAATAATATTAAGAAAACTCAAACTAATATACCCAAAACAAAGCTTTCTTACCCGGCACTAAAGGAAATTTTGAAAATATTTTTTTATAAATTTCCCCCAAAAAATGTCATTTTTAACTATTTTTGGGGCACTGGAAGATATGAATGGATTTCAATAAAAAAATATATGTAAACTAATATACCTAAGACACAACTTTTCCACCCCATGACAAAAATAATTTCAAAACAAAACAAAAAAATTGTAAATTTTCATAAAAAATTCAATTTTTAACTATTTTTGAGGCGCTTGGGGCACCGGAAGATATAAATGAATTTCAATAAAAAAAATTATATAAACTAATCTACTTAAGACACAACTTTCCCGGCCCATGCCAAAAAGAATTTCAAAAAAAAATTTTTTTCCTCTACTTTTCGATCCACCCTAATGCCCATTCAAATGAATTCAGGGCTGAAGATCTTAATGGAAAGTGGGCAAGTGGAATTTCCTTCTTTCCAAGCATTTACGAGTTATTGAGGTTCCATGAAGCTTTATTCTTGCAAATAATATCTATTCAAATAATAGATATAAGGGGAGTTGGAACCCTAAGTCCGTTAACCCTAACCCTGTTAATTAGATGTAGCTTTTCTCAAAATCTGTAACAGATTCATGTTTGAAATGTTTTATACAAGTAAAGTACTTCTTTCTCATTATACTAAAATGATTTTTTTTTAAAAATTCAAAAATTATTTTTTTACAATTTTTTTTTGTGTCGATACAAAAAATGTTAAATTAGCCACTTCGATGTACAATTTTCTCAAAATCTGTTATAGATACATGTTTGAAATTTTTTATAGAAGTAACGTACACCTTTCTGATTATACTGAAATGAACTTTTGGCTAATTTTTATTTTTTATAAATTTACAAAATATTTAATTAGACATAGTGAAATTTTACCCTATTTTGCCACAAAAAAATTGTAAAAAATTAAATTTTAAGTTTTTTTAAAAAAAGCTCATTTCAGTATAATGAGAAAGCTGTACTTTACTTGTATAAAAAGTTTCAAACATGTGTCTATAACAGATTTTGAGGAAAGGTACATCGAATTGGCAAATTTAACATTTTTTGTTTTGACACAAAAAAATTGCAAAAATTAAATTTTTGAATTTTTTTTCAAAATTCATTTCAGTATAATGAGAAAGATGTACTTTACTTGTATAAAAAATTTCAAATATGAATCTATAACAGATTTTGAGAAAAAGTACATCGAAGTAACAGGGTTAGGGTTAACGGACTTAGGGTTCCAACTCCCCTTAAAATTAAACGTTCTGGTGCATTTTTACACCACCTGACACAAACTCACCTCGGTCTACGGTGCTCTATTATTTGGTATTGATCACCTGTTTGTTTATTGAATAAACGAAGATAGTGATGACATTTTAAACCTGCGATTCAGTAGCTAATTACAAGTTTCGCAAATCACATTTGTGGAAAAAGAGCGTGAAGTAATTGAACATGAGTTAACTGTATTAGAAGGTTTCAAAAAACATATTTTTGGTGCAATCGAGTCTCGGAAACCGCGATCCTCCGATCCCGAGACTTTGCCACCAGTCCACACCGTCATCCCTATAGAGAAATCTAAAGACTGGGGTGGGGTGAGATTTGAAATGATTGTATTTATTTGTGTCAAAAGTTAGATACTATTACAGGTGATATAAGCTATTGAGAAATAGGTAATAAACCACTATTAAGAATAAATACATCATAAATAAGTAATAAATTATTCATGTCTGCAAATTACATGGTTCAGTAACAAAACTGTATAACCTAGAGGAAAGGAGTCGTGACATTGTTTATTCACCAATCAATTTATTATTTTTTTATTATTCTCAGTTCTACGAAATGTAATATAAATGCTCTTGACTGTAAATCATTTTCACTTCTCATTGAATAATTCTCGTTTGGAGTACTTAAATTTAATTCTTCTCACGTAATTTGAAGAATAATCTAAAAATAATGAATGAATCTTTGCAGTAACTTAAATAGTAGCCAATCTTGTTTTCGTGATGAAGATGGATACTAGTAACCAGTTCATATTAGTTTATCCTTTTTGTAATATTTATTCGCATGTTTTGTATTCCTTTTTTGAAATATCTGTTTTACCACACTTCGTTACAACACGATATTATGACACTATGATTTTTGCAAAGTACGATTTAACTAACTTGGGCATTTATCATGTGGCTTGAATTCTATCTATTTCGATTTTCTTCTAGTTATTATGATTCCTTCCTATTATTTGGATTTTGTTAAACGTGTTGGTTTCTCTTATTTCGGTTTCAATTTACCGCCGAATGAATTAAACGTATTACACGTGGGTTGAATGTAATATTATAATAGTAATTATTTATCAAGAATTTTTTTTTTTCTTTCTTTTATTCTGTAAAATTCTTTTTCTACGATACTTGTAGCTCCGATTCTTTTCGACACAAATCTATCCCATATATCGATCTTCTTTATCAGTCTGATATCTAACGATAAATAGCCTACAGAAACATTACAAGGACATAAAAAATGTAATATTCCGCACCACTGGTGGTATAAGCACAGAAGAACGTGGATTTTTAGGAGCAAGTAAAATCAACTACCAAAATACCGACAGTACAAACAATTTGTGTCAAAATTTATTTTATTTTATTTCATTATTTCTTCTTAAATTTTCTATTCAGAACAGTTTTTTTATATATTTGTGTTCAATTGTGTATATTTTCCAAACTGTTTTTGTGTGTTTCCTGTATGTATTATATTTAATCAAGTTCTTTAGTTCAAATGTTTATTGTCATGTTCTTCTGTAAATATTCAACTCTTTAAGAGTGTGTTGCCCGGACAAGGTGGGTTTTTTAAAAATTTTATTCTGCAATTGCTCCTGTGTAACTTTTGTGGGTTTTTTATAAGTTTTAATCACGGGGGAGGGGAGAATTTAAAGTTTTTCTGGGTATAGCGTTCTCGTGGGATCTCAGGACCCTGTGGTGGAAGTGGTTGTACTCATCCACCCAACTGGTTAGATAACCCTTGAGGTTATAGGCACCAGGGGTGTGGGGTGGCGTCATGCCATATTACAATCGCATCTGTTTCTACACGTTTTAAAAATTTGATCGACGTTCTTATCTCGACAGTTTCTTTTTCTATCAACTTATTTGCTACACTAGTAAATTCTGTCCGTTAAATCCTAAATCCGTTGATTCATCGGGGTTTCGTTGTAATTAAAAGTAGGTTTCTGCTAGGCTGACGAATTTGTTGGCTTGTAATTCGTCCGTTTGTTGCTGCAGCACGTATTGATATATTAATGGAATCAATTCATGCTCACTTAATAAACGTTCAATGCGCCTTTCCAATTTAATTTTATATTCTATAGCACATATTGTAGGAGAGAAGAGGATGTATAGTATGTGCTCGGATTCCGAAACCCTCCGCGCATTTGAGCATGCGCCAGTCGGAGTTATTTTCAACAAAGTAGGGGAAAGTGAAGAATGGAAGGGGAGATGTTTACATTTTACTTAGCGCGATCTAACAAAGAACTCCGGAAATGCGCTCATCTGATTTATTGCCCGACACCCCTTTCCGGTATAAAATCGTCCAAAAGTGTTGGTCTCGGGATATTAAAACGAGCAATAAAGCCACAAGGCAGCATGCAGTTGGATGTTAAATAACATGCGCAGTAACGTTTGTCATGTGGAAAAAGAAGAAAGATTGAATGGTACAGCATAGAGTAAGCAAACGTGCAGTTTTATAATGGGTGTCATGCGCAATTACACTTGCTATTCATTTGTGACGTCACATAAATTGACTTCATTGCTGTTATTGTACTACTACATATTAATGCATAGGTGCAGTGATACCTTAAAGTGAAATAACTTTATATCTAAGATACTCAGTTGCACATAACTCATGGAATTTATTCACATGATTTTACAGTCGTCCGAAAAACGTAACCGCATATACAGGGTGTCCACTTAGAACCTTCTACCCCACATTAATTTGAGGACGGCGTCAACTATTGCCACAAACTTGGTGTCAAGGTATAGTAAAGTGACCATGCGCTACTAGGTGAGATCTGTTACAGCGCCATCTGGCGGCAAATAACGGAGTTAACGTTCCTATCTCAAAAAAGGTACAAGTATTACGTAATTCTTTTATTGCATGTTTTAATAGTTTAATCACATAAGGCAACTAATAAATCTGCTTATTTTTCATGATTAAATTTTGATGGTTTTTCTTAGATCCATATTCGTGGCATTTAAAGAATTTATTCTTTAAATGTCGTAAATATCGATGAAAAATTTCAAGAAATTGCCAGATAGTAATTTTTCTACACTGTAAAAAATATCCGTTTTTTTCCCGGACTTTTTCCGTATATTTGACGGTTTAAAGCTGTTTTGTTGACAAAACGGTTTTTCACCGTTTTCCGCTCCAGCCATAAACGATTTAAAACCGTCAGTTCAATTTCTATTTTTCGTCATAAGGTATTGCTTTCCGTACGATAACTTTCCCTTTCCTTAAATGTAATTTTATTGCATTCATTTCATGTTTTTAATAGGGTTCCATCTCCGCTATTGTTTACACATGTTGCACTCATGAAAGCTAACCTTAAAACACGTGTTCTGGAAATAGTTGATTTTTACACCACTAGGTGGTGCCACTAGAGCTATAGTGACTTTAAAACTCAAATAGATTATTTTTACTTGATTTTATGAAGTCTCCGGTGGTCTAGTGGTTAGAGCGACTGCCTTTTATTTCTCTGAAAGCGGTTTCGATCCCCGGCTCGGAGGAGTTAGAAGTTTTGTCACCATCTTGCATCGAAATCGTCCAAGTAAGTTCAATTATAAATTATATTAATTAAACTAATTGAAATTAATAATTAAGCCTTGATTAATTAATATTCCTAATTGATAATACACATCAGCACATTTCAACTCAACTCGAACAGAAGGAGAAAAACAACTCAACTCAGTCGATGACGTCACTTACTTCGATGACTTAATTTTTACGGAGAAAACTTAATTTCATACGGTAAAAAACCGTTGTGACTACGGATTTACTTCGTAACTTTTACGGGAAAAACTTGTTCCTGTATGGTAAAAAACCGTTGTGCCTATGGATTTACTTCGTAACTTTTACGGTTTTGCACAACCAACCCAGCTGCCAGTTTAAAACCGTAAATTTTACGGGATTTTTTTTACAGTGTATATTATTACATCTCACTGTATGTTGTCTTACACTTCGCTATGACGGCACGTCGTTTTTCCTCCTACAACGACTTCGACGTCTTTGACGAGTATCACTGAGCATAAATTGATAACATTGAGGATAACAGAGATTTTAAAAAATGTAAAATGACCAAAACCTCGATTTTTCAATTTTAATTTTTTTTATAGAAAAACAGGCTCCTTTTTATTGTCTGGAAAAAGAGTTTATTTAAAAGTATTTTCTTTTTTCAGAATTTTGTTGTTATTTGATATTAGAATATTCATGCTTTATTTAGTTTAAGAACGTATATTGATGATACATAATCAGTATTTCGTAAAAGTGCTTCGTATTTTTATAATTTTATATTTTTATAGATATTTATTCATGATCCATTATATTTTGTTAAAATATACAATTTTTGTAAATGAGAATAAATAGTTATCAAATCTGGTGTGCTTAAACCTTGTTTTTGTTCTATTCAGACATTTCAAGTGTTTTTTTAACGTTTTCTCAAAATGAAATTTTTATCACTTCAACTGTTTAATTAAAAATATTCATTGTCTATTAAAAAATGAAACTTTTTCTGTCTCTTCTATAAGTTTCCATGGAATAAATTTTGCATGCATAAATTTGTTACGAATAATATTTATCGCATATCAAAGACCCCTTAATTGTTTTCCACAAGTAGTCTTTTTTTTTTTTTCTTTTTAGATAATTTCGACATTTGTAAGTTTTATGCGATTATTGTAATTTCAGTAATAGCAAACGTTTAAAATATATTTATTAGAAATAAAATATGCGTTATAAACTAGGAAATCATTTTTATATTATGTTTGAAGAATATGGAACCCATTTTGAAACCTTATAAGATTCAACTAGATTTTATTAATTTCTTACAAACAAATTAAACGGTAATTTAATAGTTTCATTGGAGTATTTTTTACACTACAAGAAAATTAGTAAAATTATGTTTAAAATTTCGATGTAATAAGTCAGAAACTGACAAAAGTAACTTGAAAAGTGTCCAATATTGTCATACCAGCTAGCTTAAAAAGTCATGTGATAAGTATCTAAAGCTGCTATCACACGAAGAGCTATCGTGCGCTGTTATCTTGAGCATGAGCACAATGTCACTCAGCAGAAAGGTTTGTAGCACGTGAAGCATTGAGACTACTGGTCAGACAGGATTTTGGTATCGGGGAAGGCGAATGACGTCACCGTCAAAGTCACACCCGATTGGTATGAATTCTTCTGCTGACGATTTTTGGTCAGCAACGTGTGCATTTTCAAGCCGGTTGAATACAGCCCACGATTTCCGTCATCTCGTCTGACCGGTCACGTGGTACAAACTTTTTTGCTGAGTGGCATTGTGCTCACGATCAAGATAACAGAGCACGATAGCTCTCCGTGTGATAGCAGCTTAATACAGTGGTTCTCGACATTTTAGTATTAGAAGCACGATTTCAATGTCAGTTTTATTAGCGCATACTGTCAACAATTTATGTTGAATTTTATTGTTTTAAATAATTTACATCTGAATACCTTTGTAAAACTGTTACATACAATAAGCAAGTATTAAGTATGACGTTTTGTTTTCATATTAACAATATAAATTTTTTATTATTTTTGATTCACTAATTAGTTCTTTTTACTTCATAGGTTCGCGTATCTCTATCTGTTATTTCTTACAACACTAAAGGGAAGTTGAGTATTTGGACCCCCATACGTTGAGTTCTACAACTGTAATTCACTGTAATGATTACAATACATAACCATCATCATTGGATTTAGTAAAAAGCTTTTTCAGAATGAATGCCTAAAATGAACCTAACGGCATTTCATAGTTAATACATAATAGGATATTTACATTGATACGTTTTACCACAGAATATGTCTTAAATATATTCATTTCTGAAGAAAATATTAATTTTCATAAAAAAAATGTAATAACAAAATAAAACTTTTTCGTAATTATAGACGGTTTAAAAAGATAGACAATACATAATTCTAACTGAGAGATATATTTCTATCAGCTTACTTTTAAATTACACATCCTTTCAGCATATTAACTAATTCTCCCTATTTATTTAAATGATTCTCTAAAATCAGCATTAAAGCCCAACATTATATACAACTCAGCAATCTATTGAAAAATGAAACAAAAATATGCTCTCGAAATTTTAATTGTTTTTCACCTAGTATGTCAAACAAACTGTTTGCTATGAAAATCATTGAGGCCCAATAAATATAGCTGTGCGAAACAGAAGTTTTGACAAAAATTTTGCAAATTTAGTTTGAATTTTAAAATTTTTAAATATCTACAATTATAAATAACGAGCCATAACATTCGCTAGTTACCGATTACGTCAGTCAATGATAACTTCTGTTGACAATATGTAAAAAGCTACGAACGACCGAATCACAAGTTGAATGATGTAATACACATTTATAACATACCAGGGCTAAACAGAATTATATGAAATCAATAAACCTTCATTTTAAATAGTTTTGCGATACAGAATATCGATATCTAATGTTTATAAGTATCAATTACTTTTAAAAACATAAGGATCATATCCAGAACTATTTTTCAGGAAGTAACGATTTTCTCTCATTGACAACTTGAGTTGTCACTGAGTATAGTCATGTTACATTAGCATAGTAATTGGATTACTATACTAATGTATGGTAATTGGATAGTATAGTGATTGGATCACTCAGTCAATGATAACCTCTGTTGACAGTATGTAGAAAGCTACAAACGACCGAATCACATGTGGATGATGTAATACGCATTTCTAACAAACCAAGTCTATACAGAGTTGCATGAAATCAATAAACCTTCATTTTAAATAGTTTAATGATACAGAATATCGATATCTAATGTTTATAAGTATCAATTACTTTTAAAAACATAAGGATCATACCCAGAACTATTTTTCAGTAACGATTTTCTCTCATTGACATCTTGAGTTGTCACTGAGTATAGTCATGTTACATAAGTATAGTAATTGGATTACGATATTAATGTATAGTAATTGGATAGTATAGTAATTGGATTACTATATTAATGTATAGTAATTGGATAGTATAGTAATTGGATTACTATATTAATGTACAGTAATTGGATAGTATAGTAATTGGATTACTATATTAATGTATAGTA
>BGPR01034481.1:0-16455 GCA_013235015.1 Araneus ventricosus
AAACTCTCATCGGATTCATAATTGTTTATTTTACTTATTAAAGCTAATGTTAAAACGTCTAATCATTTGTTTTACAACTTCAGCAATGAGTGAAAATTCCATGTCTTGCGGAATTATTTCATAAGATGTCTTTAAGCCTCTGACGACCGTAATGGCCAAGACAGACCGTCATGCAAACTGTTAGATGACGGCCGAGCGTCCGAAAAGTTGTATGCTTATTTCCTTCTACTTTTTAAATAGGGTCCGTAAACATTGCGGAACAATATTTTCTCTTTAACAATGGTTCTTTCCCCTCCCTCTGCCACTCTTGATTGATGTTTCCAGTAAGTGTTCGATGTATCATCTCCCACTATGTCCGACATAGTTTTAAAATGAAAAAAACCTTTTTAAACACAGATATTTATTTTTGCAGTATTTTTCTATGGCGTTTAATCTAAGAAGTATAATTCTTTTCTCTAGAAAACAACAATGGACTTCTTTTGTTCTATGTACTGACCCCTTTAACAAGTATCTCCTTTTGAGATCCTCACTTTACCAGATTTATGGAATTATCAATTTCTAATTCAAAAACATCTGAACTAGAGCCACCTTCATATAGAACATGAGGCTATCTCTCTGAGTTTTCAACATACACCTTCAGATTTAGATGCGTCATTTGTAACAAACATAAATTTTCCCTCATCAACTTTTATATTTTTGTATTTGAATTTTCTCCCTATTCCGGCCCTAGAAATTCTAAATCTTCTGGCACATGTTGCGAAACATAGTAACATTTCTTCTTTATCACCTAGTCTTCGTCGATGTTGCATTGACAAGTACAAACTTGCTCCCGATAATTTTCAACCGCCTTTATGAAGCCCATAGTACCGTTGGATCTTCATCAGCGGTATTTATAACATAATGATGTGAAAGCACTAGAATGTAGAAGGTGATGAAGAAATTTTTTCTAGAAGCCCTATTCTGTCTGCAAAAGCTGAAGCATATGCACAATATAATGCGGAAGCCTCTTTTATAGACTAGTAGAGATTGTTGAAAAATACTACAGCCTTGGGCAAGAACCGAACACTGATAAACTGCTTAGATTGCAGCTAAAGTAATCGTAAATTGAATTGTTTGGTACTGCAGGTTTATTAAGCAGAGTAGAATTTGCATTTCTTCTGGATAGTTGCTCCTTATAGTGCCGCTCGAAGGGAAGCTTTTCTAATAAATTTGTTTTCTATGCCAAGAAAGAAACCAAATGTGCATGAAGTGTCCCACTTTAAAATGGGCTTATATTTTATGGTTTCTTGAAATGTCTGCGGATTGTGTGTACACTCTGTACTTATATTTGAAAAAAATTATGTATTTAGATAGCTTTACAGACGCGAATAAATACGGTTCATGTCAAAATGACAAATCATCTTTGGCATAGTTAGGAAGTAAGATTTGAAAATTTGTAAAATAAGTAATACCAATTTTAATATTGAAAATATTTCTATATAAAATTTTGAAATTTTAATAAATTCAACTGCGTATGGGCTATGATATCCTTTTATTGATATAAAGCCAGAAATTTAATTTCTGGGCTGGTAATTGAAAATTAGTTTTATTACTATTTGATTAGGTTGTGATATGAAAACATCAATTTCACAATACTTTTCTCAATATCTTCATATTTGCCAAACATGTATCATTCTATAGACGACTCAAGCTAGGTAATATTTTTGACATGTTGATGTAACTAAGGAGGAAAATACACAGAAGATTTACGCATGTGTATAATTAAAGATAGCAGCGCTCCCATTTGGGGAAATCCTCTCATTTCCAACGAAACCCAACCTAAATGACGCCATGTTTGATCTTTGGTATGGATAAATGGAATTTTTTTTGCATAGTATACATTCTGGATACCTTTATTTATTATTTATTAAAATGTGGAAATATGACGAGGAAAAAAAATCAATCATCTCATCAAAATACCTATTGTTCAAGATCTTCGATATAAGAATAGTAAGTTTAAAATGTTTTTCAAAACATTCATCAAATCTCATTTAAATTATTTACCAATTTGTAATGTTTTAAAATATGATTTTCGCTTTTGTATGAGAAATAATAAAATTTTGTTTCATTTTTGCTTTATTGTGGTAACATTTCAAAATGCTTATCATGTGGTACAATTTGACAAAATGTGGATTATTTTTGTATTCCCGAACCTTGATAGATTAATTCCCGAATATGACTTGGTAATTAAAAGGATTTTTAAAGAAATTCATTAATCTTTCGTTATTACTGTCGAAATGCATTATTTATTGTCAATATCGTTTATTTTTTGGAACTGATATAATAATTTAAAGGAGCCTTCCTGTTAAAAAAAAATAAAAAGTTAAAATCAGTTTTTCAAATAATTAACAGTATTAACTAACTCAACCCCTAATGATTGAGGGAGCTTCGTTTCATTTAGCAGTTTTATCATAATATTTCATTTTATAATCCTAAAAATTTCCCTATTGAATTATTTTCTGATCCATTCGTGGATCAATAAGTTGTAGGGTCAAATTTATATCTGTTTTCATTAATGATGTCCGAAAAATCATATGTAAACTCTAATTTGAGGTCATATCCTGCAATTTTTTACTTTTTGCTCGTTTCCCGTTTCTTTTGTGTTGAAAATAGTGTAAACCGACAAAAGTCTAGAAATATTAATGAAAATGAGCAGTAATACACGGATAATTATCGTCAATGATATATTTGGTTTCGTCGGAAGATTGTAATGGTACTGGACACAATATATCTAAGAGGTCCCTTTCCTTAGCTGAATTGGTGGAAACTTCCTTGATTCTTTAACAGATGCCATAGTACCTTTCGCAATGGTCTAACTATTTCTCATTTGAACTTTACCCGATACAAACTATCAAGTCGATAAATGTTTTCGAACTTTAATAATGCCTGAGAATAGTAATTTTTATATAGTGCCGAAACATTTTATGATATTTTGATTCTTTAACCCGGGAGGACGCGAAGCAGGCCTACAAGGCCCGGAGACAGCAAGAATTTATTACAGAAATTTAATCCCTCAACGAAAAACTTCCAGATTCACAGTAACTGTGTTAAATGTCATTTACTTGCTGACCACAAGTATTTCAAGAATTTATCCTCATTTGTTATCTCAGGAAACAGAAGGTCGCGTCTCTCAAGCCCGATGCGCGCTCGTGTATACGTGTTGGATTCCTAAATAGAGCAGATAGATCGAGTCAGTTTATAGCCATTCGAATTACGAATATGAAATAGAAAGACTAGCAAAGCTTTTAGCTGAAATATCAACAAATTAAGAATCGATTCCTAAAGAAAATAAAGAAATTTTTTATATTGAAATAGTTATAGATCATATGTCGGATTCTGAAAGGAATTAGACAACTGATAAAATATTTTTGAATTTAGAAGTCTGAGTTAAAATGGTGTTGTAAATGGTAAGATGGCTTCAAATTAAAATGGTGCAAAAGAGAACTTCGCATCTCCGAAATCTTTTGGAACTTTAATAATGTCTGAGAATGTTAATGTTTATTACTACAGTGTCGAAACGTTATATGACATTTTGTGTCTTTAAACCCGGGAGGAAACAAGTGTTTATTACAGAAAATTAACCCTTCAACGAAAACCTTCCAGATTCACAGTAGCTGCTTGAAAGGTCATTTACTTGCTGACCACAGGTATTTCAAGAATTTCTCCTCATTTGTTAACGCAAGCCGATAAAATTGGATGCTAAACAGAACAGATGAATCGAGACAATTTATCGCTATTCGAATTACAAATATGAAATGGAAAGACTAGTAACGCTATTAGCTGAAGTATCAACTGATTAAGAATTTATTACTGATGAAAATAAAGAAATTGTTGATATTGAACTAGAGATCATAAGTTGAATTCTGAATTGAATTAGACAATTGATATTATATTTTTAAATTTAGAAGTCTGGATTTAAAATGTTGTAGTCAATGGAAAGATGGCTTCAATTAAAAATAGTGTAAAAAGGAACTTCTCAAAAATATGAGAACCTTCACACAACATTCTAATAAGACTACTCGAATTTTTTGAAGAAGCAAAAATTGTATAATGGGTTCAAAATTACTGAAAATGTTTATCGATGAGACAGAAATGTATTAATACCTATATACAGACGAATTCAGGAAATTTTTGACGGTAAAGCCAATTTTTCATCAATACTTTGGAAGTACAGGCATTCATTGATATTCTTCATTTAAATACACAGTAAATAAGAGATATATCCGAAAATATTTTTTAATACTTAATACTCTGTACACCATCACAACAAATGCTTCCTATTAAATAAAATGTAATTTTCTGCGTGTTTTGTATGAAAACAGAATCCAGGGCCTACGAAACCGGACGGCATTTGGGAAGTGTGATTCAGAATAAAATTTATATAATGAGTTATAAATCAGCGAAAAGTTATTTAAACTTTTCTTTTGGAGATGGCCAGTTCTACAGCAATCTGAAATCTAAATAAATACTCAAAATTTCATTAAAAACACAAGACATAATAATTTTTTCAAAATTTTTATTAAAAAATAGGTATATAATTTTACCATAAAAATATATTCAATCGCAAAAAAAATTCAGATTCTTATAGCCACATCTCCTGCAAGGTCACTCTAAATATTCTTTGTGTCTTTCTGAGGATTTTCTTCCCACTATTCTTGACCTTGAACTTCTGATTGTAAAATGTTTCTGCAGAAAACCAATTTGGCAACAATCTCTCAATTTGGTTCAAAATACATCGTCAGTAATTTAGTTCAATACGACAGAGTTTTAGAGGGTTCAGGATTAAGCCTAGAATCATGACTCTAAGCTTACTGATCGTCATATTTTTTCCTTCTCTTCACAACTTATTGTCTTTCACCTGCCTCACATCTATGAAAAGCCTCTAATATCACCAATATTTCATTATTTTGTTTCGTTATAAAAAATTCTTTTTCGGGACGAATTTGAAATGGAATATAGTAGGTTGTTTTATGAAAATGCTGCTGATTTCCATCCAATCATAATCGAGATTATCTCTCTCTAACATTTAAACTGTTGCTCTTGCGGAAAGAATTTCTTCCGAACTTGGAATTCATTTTTATATTCATTTTCTTTTCAATTCATGCAAGCACGCGGAATGGGGGAATAAAAGAATGTTTTGGCTTGGAAAGTTTATCTTAGGTTGCCTGGGGATTGCTTAGCCAACAACATTAAAGCATAATCATCAGTGTAGTGTTATTGCTTCGGCCTCCACACCTATCAGCCATACATATCAGGATCTTAATACCTTTGAAGTCCGTGTTCTGCAGCCAGTGAAACAAAGCTGATGAAATTTCATTGGAAGCTTCTGAGAATTTATGTCCCATCATGTGTATATGCATTCTTTATGGTTGGTCAAGGGAACTTGCAAGGAGACGTGTGCGATGGTGGCGTTATAGAGGCACAACTATCTACTATTATTTGTCAACAAAACAAGGATTTTAGCTAGGAAAAGTTTTTCGGCAATCAAAGTTTAAGATAATTAGGTCCTCCATCTTTTCTATTCTAGGGGGAAAAACGCAGCTCTCATTTTATGCAGCGTGGATTTAATTATAAATGTCTGCTTCTCTACGTCAATATTAGTTGATTTGATTCTCTCATTCATTTCTAAGCATTTAGAACAAACATCAACACTTGGCGAACCAAAACCAATATTGACGATGGTGTTAAATAGATTTTTGAAGTACCAGAAAATAACTCTGAGGGACATCAACAATCTTCCTGAATCGAATTCATCAACGCCCGCAGTCTCGAAATGACTTTCTTTGTTTTATCAATAGGTACGTTGTATTCGCACTAAAACTATAGATTTTTTCAGTTCTGTGGTTTCTGACGATCAAGATGTTATTTCAATTACCGGGACATGACTTTCTGAAAATATGGATTCCTTGGAACTTTTTGAAGATAGGTACCTGGTATTCGGAAGGGACCGTGGTTCCTCATCCAATTATTGCAGACGTGGTGGAGTTTTTTCTTATAGCTATATCAAAAAGTGTTCGTCTCCCTGTATTTTCGATTTGCCGGATTGCATCTCGGAGCTATCTGGATTTGAATCAAATTAAATCACAAGGGAAAAAATGCTTGTTTTTTTGTTTATTTTCCGCCTTCCTACATGTATGTAGAATTTTTTTATTGTTTTGAAAGATTTGGATTTTTTAATTATATTTTCATCTGTGGTTATTTTAATTTAATTATTTATGATGATTTTGGTGATCACAAGAACCTTTCTCCTCTTCCTTTTACCTCTATAATAGAGTCTGAAAGCGGGTAGGTTCTTTTTTCAATTAGGCTGAGGGAGAGTCGTGGTATGAAACAAATAGATGATTGTTTACATAATGGGATAATTAATAAACATTGCAATATCTCTACAAATTGTCTATAAACATTGCATAATTTCTTAATTTCGTCATGGTGCCGGGAAAAACTTTTAAGGATAGATCAATATTCATTTTATCCTTATTTAATTAGATTTCGAAATAAGACAACGCTGTAACCAAAAATATCGCTTCCTTTTAAACAAAATTAAAGATTTTCTTTAAAATTTCCCTAAACAGACAGAAAATCTATTAAAATGATCATTTTGATTCGCATCTATAGTCATGAATTGATTTAAGATATCACAATATATTTAATAACGATAACATTACTCTCATTTGTAATAATCTGCAATAGAAATTCAAGGAACAAGAAATATGGTTTTGCTAGAATATATATTACGATAAAAGTATATGTGTTGTCACTTTTATTAAGCTCAATTATTTAAATGTTGTAAATTTTAAAATAAAAAATAATTTTTAATTTGTTCATATTGTATAACATTACTAGCATAAAAATATTCTACAACGATAATGGAATATTATTAAAATTTACACCTATGCCACTATGTTTTAAGGTTAAAGGAAGTAGTTTTTCGCATTTTGAAACAGAATTTAATTGTACATTTTTGCTGTCCTTTGACAGAAGTATCAGAGAGATTTTAAGATTTATCATTTAAGACGATATATAAAATATGCTAAAATATGCTTTAGTATTAAAGAAAGAACAAAGAATGTGTTTCTAAGTCATAAATTAGCAAATCAGTTATGAGTGGCACAGTGACAATATTTTTGCTCGACCCTTTCTTGAGCTTCAGAACATGAATAGAGAAAATGATGTTTTAAAAAGCTAATGACAAAACTAAGAATTTGAAAATATATCAAAAGTTTAGCATTTAATTTCAAAGATTTTCTTAATTTTCTATATTTTTGCTATATACTGGATATAAATCTCTCACTCAGAAACACAAACAAATTTTGAACCATTATATACATTTACGCCGGAAAAATAATGATTCTTGTCCCTTTCTAGACTATTTAGCTATTCATTTTGTCTGGACTTCCTAACTGATTAAAAAGGTATATCGAAGATGAAATGGTATTATGCAGTATTTACAATTAATTTCAAATAAACATCTGAAACACACAAGAAAAGATTAAATTTACCGAAAATAACACTTGTAACAATTTATAATGACTTCTAAATATACAATATTCTGTAAAATATACATATTTCATGTAGAGAAAGATATAACCGGTACTACCACGTGCTTCAGATTTCAATTTCGAACCCGATTTCCTTGAAATATGTACTCAAGTAGTTTGTAATTTGTAGTAACTGCAGAATTATTTCTGCCGAATTTTCTGCACAAAAAAAATCAACGCCGTTCATATTAGTTTTCGTTCACAAATTATTCAGTTTTTCTCTGTTTATTTAAAGAAAGCAACATCTGTATTACTAGTTATTTTTGCTAAAACATGTTCAAAAACACTTCGAAGCACTAATTCGTATATGTCATTCCGACATGAAACTTATTTCGTCTCTCGGTCTTCGTATTGCTCCAGAAATGTAATCACAACTTTGATAAGATCAATGTTGGAACTAGTTGTGTCAGAAAAGAGGATTTAAGCCTTATCTTCCAATCCTCAATCGTTTAGAACATTCCAGGTAACAGCAGCTTGCTTCTCTCTGAAGAAGAATGAAGAATCTTATAATTTTGGCACCCCGAGGAATTTTTCTAGATCTTTATATGATTAAGATTATGTAGATTATTTAGTTCAAGTCATCAAAAAATAAAAGGAAAAGAGTTTATAGACGATGTAGTGTCGAGGCTGGTTTTAAAGATAAGGTGCAATAATCTGAATGCTTCTCCGATTGAAAAAATTGCTATCGTTGGTGGTCTTGGTCAGATTTCATCGCGTCGAAACCAAGGGAGAGCGAAGTTTCATTTCTCGACGCTAATCTTGTGCCCTATGCCTATTCAGTGTTTTTACTCGCCAGATGCCCTAGAATAGTGACTATTTTTTGGAGGAAAACAGTGGGGATTTCCCTCAAATTCGGTTCTAACCTATACAGGGTGATTAAAAAAAACGTGGCCAGGCTTTAATGGTAGGTCAGGAACATGATAAGCTTTCAGAATCGCATAGGAACATGGGTGCGCAAACGCCATCTGGAGGCATTTTATTTTCATACAAGTTGCTATATATATATGTGGCTCCAAAGTTGTGAAAGAAAAATTACGCTACCTTTAGTGCATGCGCAGTAAAGAATTAGTTAATACAAATGCTAATATCTCCTTAACGACTCAACTCAGTTACGTGAAATTTCGACACATTGCTTCTCTACAATATTGCCACGTACTCCGTAAGGTTCATAGGATTATAATGGAAAATCTTCATGTTATAAGAAAAAAATGCGGTAAAATATGTTTTTTAAAAAAGAAGGTAAACCTTTAAGTCTTTCCGAATACCCATGCTCTTTTCACAAAAATGTATTTAAATTATACGCACATCACACAAAATAATTGATAAAAGTTTCAAATCAATATCAGATTTCTGTGAAGCGGGATGAGCGAAAATCCCTATTCGAGTTCATCAATTTTTGGACGGTCCCCTAATCTTTGATGTAAATTGTGAGTTAAAATGTATTCTTTATATGGACGAAGTTCGAGGAAAATTAATCCAACCTCTCGAGTGTTATTTGGAAACTACGAAATTTTCTACTGTGTGCCTCAACTAGCCTTAAAATTTGGTCAAGCAAAGACGAGAGAATCCACCTGCTTTCACAGAAAGCTGATAATGCACATTTTTTCGAATACCTCCCGAAGGGCTTTATGAACTTTCCTCAAACGTCGAACATATAAAGAATATGAATTAACTCACAATTTACATCAAAGATTCGGTCACGAAGACATTCAAATGACCGTCCAAAAATGATTAACTCGAAAAATGCTTTTGACTCACCTCGCTTCACAGAAAGTTGATAATAGTTCGCAACTTCTATCAATATTTTTGTGGTAATGTGCGCAATATTTACATGTACTTTTGTAAAAATAGCATGAATATTTGGGAAGATATAAAGGTTTCTTTAAAAAAATCCCAAATTTTTCCGCATGTTTTGTGTTTATAACTTGCAGAATTTTCCTTGGAAATCTATGACACTTAGAGAGTAATTGCCAATATCCTAAAGAAGCAATGCATCAACATTTCACCTAAATACGTTGAGTAGTACAGGAGATAATTAGCATTTGTAGTAAATAATTTTTTACTGCGTATGCGCAAAAGGTAGCGTAATATTTCTTATATATGTTACGGTTAATATAGATAATAAGTTGTTATGCATAATTACCGCGGACATTATGAATATTAACCTGCGATTATGCATAATAATAAAATTAAGTCGGTTAAAGTGGATAATTTATGAGAATTCATACATTAACCGGTTGTTATGTATAATTACCTTTGAAGCTTTGTCAATGTGATTAATTACATTGACATGTGATCTCATTGACCAAACTTCATTGGTAAATGTGATTAATTCAGCAAATTTATTGTAAAATCAACCCTAAGGTTAATTTTTATGTCATGCGATAATGTTTCAGATCTCTAAGTACTTGTGCGTGCACATTTAACTGTAAAATGATTTTAAATGTTAATTAATCGATTCTTTTTTTTTTGGTTTCTTCTTACTCTAGTAATAAACGTTTTGGATAGAACGAATGATCTTGGTTATTTTCGTATTTTGATTCCAGTAATATTTGATGCCAAGTTTTTTAAAAAAATTAATCAGCATACGACAGTTATGGTTTGTCTTTGCACTATGTCCTGTTTGAAATGTAGCATTTCAGCTGCCCTGGCTAGGCATGCGGCATCTGAAATGGACAACAAGTACATTTTTTTAACTTAAAAAACCTCCTACAGCTTCACTAGCAGCGGGAGCCAGTACCTAGTAGCTTCATTAGCTCATTGAGTTTAAGGAATCTGCGTTTTTTAAATACTCAGGTGAAGCAGGAGAAATTTCGCTCGCAATGCCTGTGGCATCTGAAATGGGAACCGAGCAATTTTTTTACTTAAAAAAGCATCCTACGGCTTCGCTAGCAGCAAGAGCTGGAACCTAGTAGCTTCGCTATTTTATTGTATGTAAGGAATCTACGTTCTATAATTATTCAACGGAAGCAGGAGAAATTGTGCTCGCGACGCCAGAGTCATCTGAAATAGACACCGAGCAAATTTTGTTAACTTAAAAAATCATGTTATGTCTTCGCTAGAAGGGGCAGCCGTGACCTACTAGCTTCTCTAGCTCATTGAATATTAGAATATTAAAGAAATTAGAGGTTAAAACAAATATATCAGAGAATGTAAAAAAATTTAAAGCATTTGCCCCTAATAGCTTCGATACTAGCGGGAAATATTTGTCAAAACAATGAATAGTAAAGAATTAATAGATTTACTCAGTTCTATTATTTGCAATTGGGAAGAAGCACGCTAGATTTTTAGAAAGAAGAATAGAAAATTGTGAAGAATCAAATAAACCACCACGCAATTGAAGACAGAATTCCAAATGATGAATTCCAAAATATGAACAAGCAGCTTCATAAAATTCCACGCAAACGATTTTTATTAAATTCATAAATTAATAAAAATCGCACAGTTACGTAATCGGAGCAATATAAAATCACTAAATAAATAAAAATTCCATTTAAAAACATTTAATTAATATTAAATTTTTAAATTTTAAGACCGACTTTAGAGGATGTTAGAGGAGCCGAAAGCTAGTTCGTTGAAAATAATCACATTGACCGAAATTCAATGGTAATTATGCATAATAACCGGTTAATGTAGTAAATTCTCCTGAATTATCCACTTTAATCGGCTTAACTTGGTTATTGTGCATAATTACCGATTATCCACATTAAGCGTAACATATATAGTGCAACTTTTGTAAAAATTCCAATACAATGCCATTGATATTTAGAAAGATATCGGTCTTTCGTGCAGCGCTGTTTTATTTTTAATACCATGTGCTGCCTCCAGATGGCATTTGAGCACGCATGTTACTATGCGATTCTGAAAGTTTATCAAGTGCCTGAACTATCCTTTAAAGTTTGGCTATGTTTTTTTAATCACCCTATACTTTCTAACAATGTTGCAATTTTAATCGTTAGTTTGAAGAATGAATTTGATTTTCAGTGCTTATCGCTTTATTGGTCATAATTAGTAATGGGCTAGTTTAATGTATAAGTCTATAATTCGAACTTATTTTGGTTTATTCGAAATCAAAACTGTTTTTATTTCAGGATTGTTTTCGTTAGCTCAACATGTCCATATCAGATATCTTTAAAGATAGCTGGTGACTAATTTTTAAGGCTTTTATTCATTCGTAGACTTGACTGCTTTGCAATATATTTCATGGAAAAAGCAATAAAAAGTTTTCACTTCTTAAAAACCTTGTAAAATGCTAGATATAAATTTCTTGTTTTAGTTTTATTGTACAGTATTACGTTCAAATTGCCGTGTTCATGATTATTTATTAAAGTTACTTTTTAAAAATAATTGTTATTACAAATATTATTATTAATTCATTATAATTTCTGACTTTTTATTTATTAATTAAGTATTAACTGTTATTACTGATAATAAGTTAATAAGTTATTTTTAATATAAAAATTGTCGTTCTCCCTTTATGTACTAGTTTTAAGATTCAATTGTTCTTAATTTGAATTTTTGGGTAAATTCAGTTTTTATTGAGATCCCGTCAACTTCAAATTAGAGAAATGTGATTTTTGCAAATCAATATTCAGTTTGAAACTCTTTTGGGGAATAATTTGTCAAAACTGCCCATTCATTCATGATTTCACTCTTCTAAATAATTTACAATAATGAAAAAAGAAAAACACAAAATGTTTCCTGAAGAAGAAAGTGAAAGAACAGAAAACGAAAAGATGCATCGATTGCATTGTTATCATCTTTGGTAATAATTAACACATGGTTATTTTCACAAGTCTTTCTTCAGGATTTTTTAATATTTTGCAATAAAACAACTCCCTCTTTCTGAGGCTTATGATTCATTGAAATCTGTGTAGAATTTCTAACCCACCCCATTTTAATCTTTACATTAAAAAACAGTACAATCTTTATTATACTTCGATCAGTATGTTTATTTCGAATATGCCTCTGTGAATGAGATCCTGAGCTGTTCCTGTAGCTCTAATCTCCAAGTGGCTGGTGGGCTTCTTTGTTTCTGTAGTGCGAGTCATTCACTTACGTCGATTTTACCTTTATAGAGCGAAATCTATATTGCTTCAGTCATCATAATATTGTCTACATCTGAGGGACAGCAGTTCTACTCCGAGCCCTGGGGGTTCATCCCTTGCAGATTCCGTAGTTTTGGAATTTCGTTCAAAGTAGACAACGACCTGCTTTCAAGTGGATTCAGTACTTTAAGTCAATCACTGCCAATTCAAGCAGAATGTATTTGTTGATAGGAGGTTCTACCTCGATGTAGCCATTGAAATTTTCTAAACTGTTGCAAAACTCGGATATTCAATTCTTCAAACACTGAGAAGACAAAAGCCATGGAATACCACCTAATATTGTGTAGAACCTCCTTTTGCCCGGTGAAGTGCAACAAATCAATTTCGCATTGACTCAATAAGACGAGGAATGTAAAATAGTCGGCACTCACATTTTACAGTGAAGATTTGGTCACGAGAGAGACGAACAGAAAGTGAAGAAGAAAACAATTTGGGCACACTCCGTTTCAAAGATAGCTGATAAATATTTGCTACATTCATCAATGGATCAATGCAGATTTTCGAATGAAACTTCTTTGTATGTGTGAAGTGAGAAGGCATAGAATGTTTATATACTATTTTTATTATATTTGTGTAGAATTTGTATCTTTCAATTGCAACTTCTGATGAAGATTTTTTTTAAAAACCCAGTTTAAAATCGTCAGTTTTGTTTTATGAGAGAAAGTAATCAAATAAAGAATTCATTAGCTGTTTTAACGACATATTAACATTGGTGTTAAGATTAATTGCTTGATGAGACGAAATAAAACAACAATGATTTCACCCATTTCCTTCTTTTCTGAGCTTTATTTCTTCATTTTTTATCAGTATATATTATTTCTACTATCACTGCTTCATATTCATTTATTTATGGTATTAGTGAATCGATACAAATTTTATTCTATAAGACACCGGTAATTGTAATTAACAGAGTTTTCATCCTTGTATTTTTTGAAAACATTGTGTTCAATGCAAATCCTTTCTACATGCGAAGAATTTCATACAATAAAGCCAAAAATTCATGATACCTGCTTACAGCAGTAGCGAAATAAAAAAAATCAAAATGGTTGGCTTTTCTTTCGATAGTTTGATTTTTGAATTTGCAATTTCAAAACAGCAAAATATCTTTCTGAAGATCTTATTCTACAAAAGTCTCATCGGATTAATAATTGTTCATTTAACTTATGAAAGCTACTGTTATAACATATCATCATATGTTTTAATACTTCAAAAATGAGTGAAAATTCCATGTCTTGCGGAATTATTTCATCAGATTTCTTTAACCCTCTGAAGGCCGTAACAGGCAAGATGGTCGTCCTGCAAACTACTAGACGTGCACCGAGCGCCCGAAAAGTCGTATGCTTGTTTCATTCTCCTTTTTCAATAGGGTCGGTAAACAGTGCTGAGCACTCTTATCTTTTCAACAATGATCATTTCCCCTCCCACTGACACTCTTAATTGATGTCTCCTATAAGTGTTCGAGGTTTCATCTTCCACAATGTCCGATAAAGTTTTAAAATAAAAATAATCTGTATTAAAAACAGATATTTATTTTTACAGTATTTTTCTATGGCGTTTAAGCTAAGAAATCTAATTCCTTTCTCTAGAAAACAACAGTGGACTTCTTTCGTTCTTTGTACTTTCCCCCTTTACAAGTATCTATCTGGAGATCCTCTCTTTACCAGACTTATGAATTATCAATTTTTAATTCAAAAACATCTGAATTAGAGTCACCTTCATACAGAACTTGAGGCTATCTGTCTGAGTTTTCAACATGCATCTTCAGATTTAGATGCGACATCTGTAACATACACAAATTTTCCCTCATCAAATTTCATATGTTTGTATTTGAAATTGCGCCTTATTCCGGTAGTAGAAGTCCTAAATCTTCTGGCACGTGTTGCACAACCGAGTAACATTTCTGCTTTATCACCCAGTCTTCGTCGATGTTGCTTTCACAAGTACAACATGCTCCCGATAGTTTTCAACTGCCTTTATAAAGCCCATAATACCGTAGAAATTTTATCAGCGATATAATAACATGATGATGTGAAAGCACTAGAATGTAGAAGATGATGACGAAATTTTTTCCAGAAGCCAACTCTGCCTGCAAACGTTGAAGCATATGCACAATCTAATGCGGCAAACTCTTTTATAGAATAATAGTGATTGGTGAAAAATACCACAACCTCGGGCAAGAACCGGACCCTGATAAAATGTTTGGAATGCAAATAAAGTAATCGTAAATTGTATTGTTGGGTATTGCAGGTTTATTAATCAAAGTGTAATTTGCATTTCTTCTGGGCAGTTACTCCTTATAGTTCCGCTTGAAGGGAAATTTTTCTACCAAATTGTTTTCTTATGACAAGAAAAATCCAAACAATATGCATGAAGTGACTCACTTTAAAATCTGCTTATATCTTATAGTTTCTTGAAATGTCTACGGATTGTTTGTACACACTGTATTTATATTTGGAAAAAATTAAGTATTTAGATAGCTCTACAAAAGGGAATAAAGAAGTTTCATATGAAAATGAGAAATCATCTTTTGTAAAGTTAGGAATTAAGATTTGAAAATTTGATAAATAAGTATTACCACTTTTAATATTAAGAATGTGTCTATATAAAATTTTTAAATTTTAACAGGGCAGACTTAAACGAATCTTGCTAGTTCTTTTCTTTAATATATAGTCTGGACTTTAAATCTGGGCTGGTACTCTGAGAATTAGTTATATTAACATTTGTTTCTGATATGACATAAAATGTCAATGTTACAATAATCTTCGCAATATCTCCGTTTTTTCCAAAAAGACAACTCAAGCTATGTATTATTCTTGACTTGTTGATGTAACTAAGGAGGAAAAGACACATAGGATTTACGTATGAATGTGATGAACGATAGCAGAGCCCCCATATGGGGAAACCGGAATAAACTGCTTTGAATCCTCTCATTTCCAACGACACCCAATCTGAATATCGCCATGTTGGAACATTAGGAATGGATAAATGGATTTTTTTTCCTTAGCATGCATTCTCAATACCTTTATTTATTATTTGATAAATTGTGTAATTATGACAAGTACGTCAGGAAAAAAATCGATGATCTCTTCAAAATACCTTTGGCGGCGGTATAGAACCGGGGACCTTTGGGTCCCGAGTTGAACTTCCTAAGCACTAGGAAAAAGGAATTCCCAATGTCCAATGATGGATATGGGCTAATAAACCTAACAGTAAGATTTTGGCAGCACAGTGCACTACATACCTATTATTCAAGAACCTCGATATATGAACAGTAAGTTTAAAATCTTTTTCAAAACATTCATCAAATCTGATTTAAATGATTTACCAATTTGTAATATTTTAAAATATTATTTTCGCTATTGTATATGAAGTGATAAAATTTTGTTTTATTTCTGTACTATTAATGTAGCATTTCAAAATGCTTATCATGTGCTATAATTTGACAAAATATGCATTATTTTTGTTTTCCCGAACCGTATATGATAAATTCCCGAAAAATATGACTTGGTAATAAAAATTATTTTTAAAGAAATTCCTTAATCTTTAATTATTACTGCCGAAATGCATTATTTAATTTCATTATCATTCATTTTTTGAACTGTTATAATAATTTATAGGAGCCTTCCCGTTAAAAATTTTAAAGCGAAAATCAGTTTTTCAAATAATTAACAGTGTTTACTGACGCAACCTCTAATCATTGAGATAGCTTCGTTTCATTTAGATTAATCCTAACAATTTCAATTATTTCACTATTGAACCATTCAGCCACA